>JBBMKB010083030.1:0-12231 GCA_037833945.1 Alaria marginata
ATTGTGTTTCCGCACCCCCATCGGAGAGAACGCACCCATCGGAGAGATAGCACCGGGGTGCGATAAAAAACACAACGTAGAAACATTTAAAAACGCGACCGCACCCGGTGCGAACCTTCGCATGATTACGGTAATAGTCTGCTTTGCTGGCTTTGCATATGTTTTGCCTCCTCATATCCGTTACGGTTGGCATCGCATGGCCAAATCACCTTTTTGTATTTGCAATGTGTGTATTTGCAATGTGTATCGTATCTCTGTCTTGCAGTTTGTGACCACAGAGAGAGCCCGTCTCCCTACGAGGCATCGGCACGGACACTGGTTGTGCTGGGTGTAGATGAGTGGAAATATAAGTTTAACGTGAAGAACACACACACGAACATACACTGCTGCTGCTGCTGCTGTTAACTATGCATATCGTCGGTACTCTTTCTCGCACTTTTAGACCGGTGTGCAGGCTTGCATATGCTCCGCCCTCGCATTGATTGATTGCTGTATTTGCAATGTGTATCTCTATGTTGTAGTTTGCGACAATAGAACGTAGAGCTTGTTTCTCTCTACGAGAAGGCATCGCCACGGACACTGGTTGTGATGGATGCTGGATGCAGATGGGTGGAAAAGTCAAAGTCAGTTAAATGTGAAGAACACACACAAACAACACTGACTTTTGCTGTGAACTTGTGAGGTTTGCGTGCTGAATCCTGAATACACTTTTGTGCATATGATATGATACGCCCACAACCCACAAGGACCAACAACAACCAACATCCATCAAAAGTCTTCCCCGCGATTTTTTCCTGACGGCACCGTAAGCAAAAATCGCAATCCCCGGGTTCGCGCTTCGCTGCGCAACGACAGAGACAAGAGAAGCAACAAGCAACACATTTCATTCTCGTTCTCGCGCAAATAAAAAATAAACATCCTTGGAAACACCCGCCCTATGGTCCATGGGTCTGCGTCTCCCGTGGTTTGTGATTCGTGTGACACATGATGAGATGACGAGCAGAAAATGCGCAAACAGCAGGAAGGCTTCCTCCCTCTGCACGTGCTTGTCTAGTTCTTCTAGGGTGTGACGACGGTATGACACAGCGGTACAAGGGCTGCTGCTTAGGTTGTAGGATTTTCTAATTAAATGCTACTGGCTGGCTGATCCTCTCTTGGGACACGGTACATCGGGATTCGGGATAGACATTCCAGGTGCAGTAGTGGTCCCTCTATAGTGCCGGTGTGTGCCAACCGCAAATACCGGCTCTATAGCGGAAATCGGCACTATTCCGCACGCTGCCACTATAGGTTATTCCCTGGTTATTCCCGTCTGTGCGAAACGATCATATCGGCACTATTGCGGCAACCAGCACTACTCAAACGGCACTATAGAGGGAGCTCTACTGTACGGGTTTACAGCAAACAGTAAAACAACACCAGCAGAGTATGCGTCCTAATTTGTTTACTAATAACGTGTACGCAGTGAAAGGAAATGGACCGCACCGCACCGCACCAGCACGCGGAGTGCGGCGAGATCGCCGTACAGTAGTCGTCGGGGCAAGCGCGACGTCGCAGAAGGCAGAAGGCACACACGGCTCTGAGAGCAGTTAGACTAGAGGTCGAGGTGCAGCAGCAGAGGAATAAGGACTTACATACCGGTATGCCATCATTCAGAGGCTGGATGGGCCACAGCAAAGGGTTCGGGATTCGGGATGGGACATGCATGGGTTCGGGGAGCCGGCTATACGAGGAATGTAAATATATAGGATTCAGTATGGAAGGTGGGGAGTTAACAATACATGTATGAGCAAGAAAGAAGCACTCCAAAGGCACCTTCAAATTTGCCACAGCTAGGTTTCGGGCAACAGAGCGCGTTGCTGATGCCATGTAGCACGGACTACAGGATACGGGTGTGGGTGGGAGGCATAGCTTACCTCTCTGGGGTCGATGGGACCGAAGGTGCCGATACCCAGGCAGTCGTACTTGCGGGTACTAAGCCAGTCTTTGATCTCTTTCAGCTGCTCTTGTGCATCGTCCAGGGTGACAAACGACTGGGACTCGACGATGTTGGAAGGGTGCCCCTCCGCGAGGGCTACTCTCCACGTCGTCCCTCCCCCCTCCACTCCTGCGTAGACAACCATCTCCTTTGGTATTGCCTCTCCTCCTAACGATTGCGACACGTGCTGGCTGTGCTCGCTGTGAGTGGGAAGCCGAACAGCCAGGTGCAAATCACAAGTCACAAGCGTATAGTTCTTTGGTAATGATAGTGGTGGGTAAAAATATTAATAAAACCTAATACCGACGAAACGTACAGAAACCGACGACCGAACTCTTGGATTTCTAGAAACAGGCGACTTTGTGAGACTTGCCCTCGCTTCGCTAAGCAACACCGCCCACGGTACATCACCCTGAGAGTCCCTCGGCAAGGTCAGCGGATCACCCTACCCCCCGCCTGCACCCGGTAGAACGTGCAAGCTCAGAGTATTCCGGCTCGACAAGGGGGAGGTTGATACGACAACAGGAATCGATTTTTCGGGAGGCTTTATATTCGACCTGCTTCGTGAGCAAACAGGGACTCCGGGCACTCCTGGTGCTCTCGTAGAGGTGCTTTCTTCTAAGAGACACCGAGAGGTCAATCTATTCCCCCAAAACACCCGCGAGGCAACCTCCCGGTCACCCCTGTCGCCGATGGACCAGCAGGACCCCGAAAGTATGGCGGCGAGAAGCGTTACAGAATACGGCAGCGGGCAAACTGGAATGGGGGCAACCTCTTTTCCTGCGTCCAATAGTGGGGATTCAAGTGCTGTGATTGTTGGCTTGACGAGAGACTCCAGCACTACAACTGAGGAGGGCATGAGCAATGACGACGACAGCGACGTACAGAGCCTCACCTCCCGGGGGGATAGCCCGGATTCCTCGTCGGACGAGCCAAACCCACAGACGATAAACGGTGGCGGCGCCCAGTGGGGTGCGACCGGCATTGCTGGTGCTGGTGCTGCTACTGCTGCTACTGCTGCTACTGCTGGGGCAAGCGCGCAGAACACGTCTCCGGATTCGACCAGGCATAAACGCACCCTGAGTGACGAGGAGAGGGCAGGGCAGGGTCAGCTGCTTCGGAAAGCGTGCGATCTGTGCACTAAGGTGAGAGCAGGACTGCTGTACCCCCCCCTCGCCGAGAAGGCAACAGCAGCCGTCGCGGTCGTGCTGGTCGTCGTACGATATGGGCGCGTACAGTAGCGCAAAAATGCCTGTAGTAGTAGTAGGTGGGGAAGTGTAGGTTGTAGTGAAATAATAACCTGCCAAATTATCCCACCCCCATTCCCCCCCCCCTCTTCATGTATCAGATGTACAGGTATGTACAGGCAGTACATACTTTAGAGATGTTGAGGTGCTTTTATGTATCGCAATCATAACGAACGCCATCCACCCCTAGCTTGCACACTGCAGCAAGCAGCAGTGAGCATTTGTGAGGTTCTGCCTCTCGCTTGAACGGCGCGGCACACCAAAATTGGTCTTGTTCAACATCTACGCTCGTGCGAGGTATCCGAGGTATTTTTTGTATTTTTGTCGAATTTTCGTTTTTCGCCTTCTGATTCCATCCAATCTCCCAAAAATCCTCACCACATTGTCCGGAAATATAACGGCCTTTTACTTATTAAGTCAAAATACAAACCGGTGATGATATTTTTGGATGGGGTGATACGAAAATTCGAACGTGGTTTCGAAATACCAGGTATGAAATATGTTCCTCTTCCGCCTACTCTTGAGTACGAACTGTTCCGCGATTTAATTGTCGTGTGCCTCCCCGTCCTCGTCGTCCCGCGTCCTTACGTCTGCCGTCCTCGTCCCTTCTCTGGTGCTGATGCTCACGGCGTATCTCAGAGGAAGCGCAAGTGCAACGGGCAGCAACCTTGCTCCCAGTGCGTTGAGGTAAGTCCGCTGCTTCCAGCTCGCACTCTACATGAAACAACCTGCCACGTACAAGCCAATTGGTGGTAAAATCGAGTAGCTGCTGTTGTTCCTGTATTATACCAGGTACGAACGAGGCTTGCCTGGTTGGTGTTCTTGTCTTCCCTGGTACCAGAGTACCTGCGTACATATCATACCGCACTTGTTCTCGTCGTAAAATGGTACCGTAAATTTCCTGTGGGGTGCCGAGGGTGTCTGTCGCAACTCGTGGTTCGAGTAAGTATACTCCACAATTTCCTATGGTATGATAGACTCCACAACCCTACCCTGTTTTTCATACATCGTCCACATGTTGGCAACCAGCAACCAGCCTCCTGTCTCCTCTCCCCCGTAAATTCTGTCAAACATACCCGACGACACTCCACCACGTCCAGGGTTGTGTTTCTGATTCTGAGAGAGATTGATTTCTTGTTCTGGTAATACATGAATCTTGAAAGATAAATATACTTGTGAACATGTGTGAGGTGAAGCAGAGCAAAAAGCTTAAGTTGGATTGATTGTTGTACTCTCTCGCTCTCGGGGAGTGCCGGCCAGCGTCTCGCGGCTTTGTCGCCTCTCGTCCGGCTCTATCCGTCGCGATTCCAACGTGGTTTTGTCTACGGGAGCAGCGAGCGTTTTGATATGTACATGTACAGCATGCAGCATCAGTGTACGTAGCAGAACTGTTTGTACCCGTACGACAGACAGCAACAGGCAGTATCGTGGGGCTGTGGAGATGAGTCTAAAGATTAAGATTTACCTGGTACGTACTCGTCGCAGAGAGACCTATTAAATAATCTACGGTGCTACGGCGGTGCTTGTACCTCTCCGACCTCTGCACCCGCACCCTCCACCCCTGCTCCCCTCCACACAGCAAGGGGGGGATATGTCATTTGAAAATCCGACCGGCGGGGTTGAGGTTTGGGGTACTGCTCTGTTGTCTCTGCTGGAGGAGTATGTATCCTACCAGATGCAGAGGTGAAGATAGTAATTTTTTCGTACCAAGGTACGGAAATGTGGCGACGGTAGAACATGAAGGATTGAAGACGTGAGCATGTATGGCAAGATTGAGAAGACATGTAACATTCTTTTCTGGCGAAGTCTAATAGTTCAAAGCGTGAAACGGGACTTGGAGAGAAAAGGAGCCGAAAAACACGTTACGATTGCAGCTTCTGCTACGTACTGCCACACACACGAAGCAACCCGAGCTGCCGAGAGATATATGATACAGGGGATGGCTGATGTTATTATAACTGCTGGATGTTATACCTTTTTCACAAAATATATACCAGGTATAGGGGATGCACCCGACCTATGATACACTGCCCGAGGATCTCGGACACACATATCATATGCATCGACAGCGTGATGCCTATTAATAGCAGTGATACCGTGATTCCTCTTTTGGGGCTTCAGCATGTAAAAATTATCACGGGAGTCGTACCGTAGCAGCACACCGACCTGACGAAAGAACCCGCCGGGTCGCTGGAGGTAAGGGGGGGGATGTCCGAACTGCAACGTTTGTGCGACACGCGTGAAGCGTGAAGCATGGCGATACTCGCACTGCTGTATATACGTACGCTCTTCCCATTAATGGTCTCTTGATTGGGTTGCACTCGCTGCTTGTGTGGTCGGGAAACGTGGGTCCCCGAAGGATTGTTTTATATTAGTATAGTCGTACAGCTGCCGTGGTGCTTCATAAGTGCGGTGCCTTTTGCCAGGTGACAGTAACCGCACTAAATCGGGACCCCGCACTAAAGAGGGACCCGCACTATCACGAGACATTAGAGTAACTCTCTAGGACGAGGTTGTGACTTGCGATTTTCACCGCACTAAACTGGACCCCCGCGTTAAAGGGCACCGCACTAAAACGCGGGCCACGACTGCTGTGCCTATTTCTGCGCGCTCCCACTGCTGCTGCTGTCGTAGACGGTTGGTAAATACCGCATCTGACACACCAGTACCACCGTGTAGCGCGCAAGATAGCACAGCTCCTGCCACGATTGTCCCCGAGACCATTTACTCCGAAGCAAGGAGATGGCACAGGCGACGAAAATGATGCACACGTCGGACAGATCATGATCTAGATCATCTATTAATAGATCATCTACAGTACATTCTGTAGCTGGGGTTGTGAGATGTTGTGTACGACCTGTGTATGTAGAATTCAGAGCCGACCCAGAAAACATGCACTATATCATGCAGATCGTACGACTCCCACCCGGCAACATGAGCTAGACCATACAGATATTGCCTGAAAGATCTAGATCATCAAGTGGGGATCGGTGATCTATCCGAGGTTTGAATTGATGGCTTCGGAAAGAACTCGTCGAGATCTTTCCATAGACACTTCGCTCGGCATCTACGCTCTTGGTGTTGTCGAGAAAATGATCTCCCTAATCCGTCCGAGCGGCTGTGTTCTCGTGCGTGTTATACGGGGGAGGGTGGTAGGGTTTACCCGGTATTTGTGGCATGGAAACATGGAAAGCTGAGCTCCGCGGTGATATTGACCCATGATGTGCAGCGGTGGCTGGCCACCCCACCCGGGCAGCGCACGCGCAACGCCCCCGCCCTGGACTCTAATATCTGTGTACGTGAACGTCAACGCCTTGCGTCTTGTTTTTTGTCGACCTACCGGTACCGTTTTGAGGCCCAGGCTATCGTAGCGATGAGCAGAATGACATGTTGTATGTGCGATGTGCGGTCTTCCAGAGTATTTCTGTTTGATACTGGTGTCTATCGTTGAAGCACGTCGTGTCAGCGCGCAGCTATATGCACGAGTAGCATTCGTAATTCCGTGCATATGTCTTGCCTGTTGTGTCGTGCGTGCACCTATAATAAATATCTGCGTCGTCGGTTAGACGTAAACTGCATCACCCCCTAGCCCGGCAACCCCGCACCCCATGCGACTAGTACGGGGGACCATAGTAAATAGGACCAAATATTGTTAGTAAAAGTAGGTAAATATATAGGTTTTTGTGTGTACCTTAGGTCCTATTTACTATGGTCCCCCATAATAGTGCACCCGGTAGCCCGAGCTGCTTTGTGTGTGGACGATGTCCAAATCGTCGCAATTTCTTCGTCCGGTTTCCCCAAATCCCGGAGGCGTTACCCCAAATGAAAATAGAAGTTTACCGTCAGCACCCGACGTCGAGCCAACTAACAGCCTGTTGGTGGCTCTACGTTAATATTCCCGTTGGGACTGCAAGGAGGAAAAACGTTGTATTCATGAAAAAAGTGACAACTAGAGCCTTGATTGGTCGCACGTGGCAGTCCGGGTGGCTTAGGTAGGGGATGTGTGCACATTGGCTACGATGCGGGGAGGTCTTCGACATGCGCACAGCATGATTCTAGAGGTGCTGCTGCTGCTGCTGCGTGCTCCCGCTATTGATGTTAGGATTTTGGTTGCTGAGCCTGGTAGGTTCACAGAGAGTCTGGGATTATGATCCCAAGACGAGTGGACATATTTGTACACGCATCATTTGAAGGAACACCGTTAGGCTCCGCAATGGTTAACAGTAGTATCATAGTAGTGGAGGTTTTGCAGCTACGAAATCGCCTGCAACATATATATGTCCGACTATTGAACGAAAACAAGCAGCTCCACCGGGAAGATTCCAGGGGCCAACAGGAGAATACATCATAGGAGAGGGTTTCCAAAATGCCTATCCTGTGTGCTATGTTGGTATCATATGTTACGTGCATAAAGCGTGAAGCGATGTGATAATAATTGGTAATTGACACCCCTCGATGTCGCTTGACTTTCTTCTCGCTATCCTGTGTGCAATAAACACGGCTTCCGGTGCGAATGATGACTGACTCATACCCCTTGATTTTGTTTGATCTCCTTTCTCTCCCCCATCAGACCGGCGTCCGGAATCAGTGCATCTACAGCCCCAGGCTCAAGAGCGGCCGGAAAAAAAAGGTGCGTACATATCATAATCATACGACTCGTACGAAGTGCGTGGGCAAAAGTCAAGTGCGCCGTACTACAGATGTATGGACTGCTATAGTACAATAGCTGCCTGAATGATGTACCGTAGTACGATATGTAGAAGGAATGTTAATGTCAATATTAAAAGTACCATAACGAATGTCAATATAGGGTAACATAACGAATGTTAACATTAATATGTACTGTAGTAACGTAACGAAGCTTAATATCATACATACTTTATGACGAATGTTAGTATTGATAGTATCGTAGCTAACGAAGCTTAATACCATCGTAATTAATACTAATATTAACCGCTCGGGAGCTTCAGAGCAGAAAGTGTTGGGGCAATACCGAGCGACTGCCGGTTATAGCATCGAAAACACGAAGCAACCCGGGCCGCGCTGGAGTACGTTGGGCATGTGTCCGAACTGCTATGAATGGAGCTATTTTCCCCTTCCTCTTCCTCCCAAGTCCTTCTCCTAACTCTCTCCCGGAGACCCCGCGGCGTTAGCCAAGACACCCGGCAGCTGGAAGACATGCGCGCAGCATAGCGGCACCCGTACTGCTACTCTATATATACACGTTCTTCCTATTATACTGGTATTAGACGCTGCAAAACATGGCACTCGTCGCTTTTTTGGTCGGCATACTATAATCAAGATACTATAATCAAGATGCATGGGCCCCCAAAGGGTTAAAAGTCGTGTACTTTGATTGGTATGATATAATATTATACCAGGTATCGTATATCACCGAGGAGTGCTTGCTGCTGCTGCTGCTGCTGCTGCGGACTTGCGGTCCGGACAAGGGAAACGGCCCAGCCGCTGCCGTCCCCTTCTTTTGAACCGCAACTGCAACCACGGTTTTAAGGGCATGTTTTCTTGGAGTTTGTGTGGTGTTTCTTTTTTGGGAGCTGCAGTAAAGACGTCGACGCACCAGGTAGCTAATAGAGAGGAGACGGCGAGAAGCTTTTGCCGGGCTTTGGTGAGTGCGTGGCGCACAGAGGAGGAGGATTGTAGGAGTGGGTTTGTGCGTTTCATGGGAGGCATCATCGGGTTGCAACGGATCGGGACGGGTGGGACTGCTGTTCTGTTACTGGATATCGTTCTACATTTTAACATTGATTGCTACTCATTTTGTTCGTGTGTACCAGGTATTGTATTAAGCGCTGGACTTTGAATTGCTTTTTATAATACTATGCCTGCTAGGATTGTGTTACTCTTCTTGTTTTACTTCTGCTGCGAAAGTACACGACACTATTAATGATTCCAAGCAAAATTTGCCTCCAAAATGGCCTCCAAAAGCGTGCGTGCATTCCCAAAGGAATGGGGTTACGTTCTTTGCTGCTTGCTTGCGGGGGGGGGGTCGGGGTTATGCCGGTGAGAATGAGGAGTTCGTACCCTCTTTGCTCACACACTGCCATATGATGTCGGGGGTTCGGGTTGATTGGTCGGTGTATCGGGTAGTCGGGCGTCGGGTGTTGTTATCTCGCCCTTTCGCTTGAAGTTTCGCGTGTCCGCAGCTCGTGTCCGGACACCTCACATGTCAACTGCTGCTGTTTGAACGTTGTAAATAATACCTGGGTATGGTAGGAAATAGAACGTCCGATGTCGGAAGTCGGATTTTTTTTTTTTACATGGGTTGGTATGATATTTATTTTGTTGTACATTTAATATACCTGGTTGGTATTTACTTATTTTCAAGAGCTCTATTTCTGCTATTTTCAATAGCGTATCGCGTCCCTCTTCTGATTTTGTTTTTCCTTAATTATCAACCCCCTTGAATATAATAAATAAATAAAAACTAAAAATTACATTACATTACCCCCAAGTTACCTGTCACCTGTTATCGTGTTTAATGCCAAGTATAATATCCCAGTGCTATTTTTTGGGGTCATAACGCTAAGAATACCTTCTTGTTGCGTACCGTCATAGAGACCATTGTCTCAATGTCTCTCAGTTCTCAATGTCGCTGTCAGTGTCAGTACTCGTCCTGCTGTTGTATCATATCACGTCTGTATTATACTATCAAAAATTAAAAATACAGATGATGTGCCAATTCCCGATTCCGCTGCTGTTGCGTGTTGCATGCATGGTGTTCATGCCATGTCGGTACGAAATACTTTTGACCTTAGATGGCTCGCGTAAAACCTGACGGCAGAACGTATTAATATTTTATCAATTTGTTTCAAATACGTCAGCTGTGAGTTCGACCAGTTGAGTGGTCGATATATATTACGCAGCGGCATCATTGCATCATTACATCTTCGCGTCTATATTTAAGTCGTGTAATAAAATGTGTTTACACTATTAATCACTCTTTTGCGTCCACATTTTGAGGGCTGTATTTTTGGCTTGAGTTTGTTGGCCAGCAGAATGACAGAGAACCGTGATTGTATCGCTCGTGCACTGCTGGTGTGCACACCACTACTTGTGCCAATCTTTCATGGAGATATGTCCCCACCCCCGGAGAATTCGCTGATTTTCTGATGCTAATGGTAGTCCGCCCGTGATGACGTGTTGATAAACCATCTTTTGATCTTATCTTCGGATCTTGACCCCATGGACTCGGCGGAGAATGACCCTTCTCCGCCGATACGTCGCCAAAAGTCGGCGGCGTGTCGGAGATGCTCCATTTTTCCGCAAAATTTCCGTCTAGGGTCTCCGCCGAAGATTCCAAGATTTTTCCGGCGGGGAAGATATTGAGGCATTTTGATGCGTTGTTATGTTGTTAGTGTTGTTGATGCGAGCCAGTCTGATATCATATATATGATATGTACATGAGCGTGTTTTTTTTTGTTTTGTTTTTTATTATAAAGAAACAAAAAATACCTTTGGTGTAAAAGACACCTCAACTACTGCCGAGAGATCGAGAGTTTCGCCGAAATTCGTCTATGGCGAGAGCCGCTTGTGATTCTACTTCGATCGTGTACCGCCCTTTTCACTCCTACTTATATAGATCTACCCCTTTAGCGCTGCAAACCACTTTTTTTCGGACAGCACTACTTGGAACTACTGTAGTTTGGGACAGTTTTAGCACTGGGATAACTTTTTTTTTAATACTACCACTGTTTGGGACAAGCTTGTTGGATTTTGGGTGGGGGAGTGGAAAAAGGGGGAAAGGAAGCCGCCACCCCCCCCCCCCCCCCATATGCTCTGCTTTTTTTCGCGCCAGGTGCGCATCGATGGAGTTCTGTACGAGGAGGGGGGATCGGGGCTAACACTCGTAGCCGGCAACGGCGCCCGACGAGGCAGTGCCGGCTACACGGTAGACACCGCGGCCGGAAGGTTCTCGGCATCCGGCGCCGTCGGCCTCGCAGGGCACGTGGAAAACTTTTTCCTAGCGACGTACCTTCGAGATTTCAACCGCATCGTTCCTCTGACCTCCGAGAGCAGCGTGACGGAGGGGATGCTGGAGGTGCTGTCCCCGGCCGTGCTTTCGAGCGGGCTGTCGGCGGCGAGCCCTATTAAGCAGCCCGAGTCAAGGCGGCAAGCTAAGCTGGCCGTGTTCTGGGGGGTGGTGGCGATGGGGTCGAGGATTTTGGGAGCGAACGAGGAGTCGACGACGCGATATCTCGGGCTGATGAGGACGGCGCTCCGGGAGTGCTTTGACTGCAACGATAAGGAGGTACGTTGGTTGGTTGGTTGGTTGGTTGCGCTGGGGGTTCGCAACCGCATGCATGCATGTACGCCGTGGCTCCGTGTTTTGCTGAGGAGGTGGGGCGAAGGCGCGGGGGGGGGCGGGGGGGGGTTGTACTATTGTGCACTTGTTTTCGTTTTCATGTACGGCCGTTGTCTTTAGACTTTATACCTTACGAGCTTAGGGCAGAGAGAGGATTCCTACGGAAGAGAGGATTCCTACGGAAGAGAGGATTCCTACGGCCTCCTGCGTGTCTGGCCCGTGTTGTGTTTCGGGGTGTCTCGGGGGCACAGGGGCAGCATGCGCGAGCGCCGCAGTGGTTGTAACCCTAGTTTGTCCATGGTTGGGAGGTCTCAGGCCTCTCTGGTCGCTCCGATGACGATCGGAAGCTATGGCGCGATTGTTACATGATTTTCATCTATTTCGACGGAGCCTGTCGTATTTAACCCACTACGGTGGGGTTGTGGGGTTCGCTCCCCCAAGCAAGACCTTGAGATACGTGGAGGCCGCGCGCGGCAAGCTCCTCAACGATGACGGGGTCAAAACATGAACGAAATATCGTCTAGCACCCTACCCCTCTTCAGATCGCTTAACCCCCTCCTCCCCTCCTGGTCGCCGAAAACCTGACGTGCCCGTTCCGGCGTTGTAGGGAGGTTGAGGTCTAGGGTCTGACAGAAGACGGCCATGCATGATAATGAGTACACCCCCCCCCCTTCCTCCCCTCC
>JBBMKB010083041.1:0-12228 GCA_037833945.1 Alaria marginata
TATTTCGGGTGAGATATTGAGCTCCTAATGTTAGGAGCTCAGGGACTTATTGCTGCATCCCTACCGTGGGATGACTCATCTACCGTTTGGTGTGTTTCGGATCTTAGTACTTGGATTTCATACTTGGAAGGTTGACTGTAACTGAGATGTTTTTTTTTGAGCCAGGGAACGGGTACGGTACGAGCTGATGTGATACCTGGTAGATACAGTAGTTGCAGTTCGAGTCCACAAGGCTAGTATAGTGCTTCGTACCCTAGATAGAGTAGAGGCAGCGAGGATCGTTGACCGCTCGTGAGGAATGTAGGAGGGCTCGGGGACAGACGCCGAGAGACCTGGCGAGGCGATCAAGCTAGCAAGTGGTATGCGATCTATCGTCTGGTGTGTTTCGGATCTTTGTACTTGGAATTCATATCCTGGATGGTAAACTGTAACTGCCATATGATTTTGTGGAGCCAGTGAACAGGTATGGTACGACCTAATGTGATACCTGGTAAATACAGTCGTATACCGTTCGAGTACACAAGGCCAGTGCAGTTCGTCGTATCGTAGATGGAGTTAATTTGGGCAGTGAGTATCGTTGACCGCGCGTGAGGGAAGTATATGGCTTCGGTGACAGAAATGGAGAGTCCTGGCGATGCGATCCCAAGGTAAAAAGGGGTTTGCGATCTAGGGTCTGGTGTATTCCGGATCTTAGTATTTTGATTTTATAACTTGGTGCAGTAGTGTAAACTGTAACTGCCATCGTTTTGTTCATTCAGTGAACGGGTATGGTTTGATCTGATGTAATACCTTATAGATACAGTAGTATCCGGTTTGAGTACACAAGGTTAGTACAGTGTCTCGTATCCTAGATGGAAAGCAGGCAGTGACGATCATTTGCAGCTAGTGAGGGAGATAAGAGGACTCGGGGGCAGAAGCCGAGAGTCCTGGCGATGCGATCACAAGTGAACAAGGGGTATGCGATCTTTCGTCTGGTGTGTTTCGGATCTTAGTACTTGGACTTCATAACTTGGTGCAGGTAAACTGTACCTGCCATGATTTTGTGAAGCCAGTAAACGGGTATGGTACGATCTGGTGTGATACCTGGTAGATACAGTAGTATGCAGTTCGAGTACACAACGTTAGTTTAGTGTCTCGTATCCTAGATATAGAGGAGGCAGTGGGGATCGTCGACCGCTCGTGAGGGAGCTAGGAGGGCTCGGGGGAAGAGGCCGAGAGTCCTGGCGATGCGATCAAGCTAGCAAGGGCTGTGCGATCTACCGTCTGGTGTGTTTCGGATCTTTGTACTTAGATTTAATATCTTGGGGGGTGAACGACAACTGCCATTTTTTGGTGTAGGGTATGGTACAAACTGATGTGATATCTGGTAGATACAGTAGTATGCAGTTCGAGTACACAAGGTCAGGACAGTGCCTTGTACCCTAGATGGAAAGGAGGCAGTGAGGATCGTTGACCGCTTGTGACTAAGGTAGGAGGGTTCGGTGGCCGAAATCGAGAGTCCTGGTGAAGTGATTAAGCCAATAAGGGGTATGCGACTTACAATCTAATGTGTTTCGGGTCTTTGTACTTGCATTTCGTTACTTTGTGCAGTAGGGCAAACGGTACCTGCTATGGTTGTGTTTAGTCAGTGAACAGGTATGATACCACCTGATGTGACACCTGGTAGACACACCAGTATGCCGTTAGAGTACACAACGTTAGTACAGTGCCTCGTATCTTAAATGGAGTGGCGGAAGTGAGGATCGTTGGCCGCTCGTGAGGGGGGTAGGAGGGCTTGGGAGCAGAAGCTGACAGTCCTGGCGATGCGATCACAAGCTAACAAAGGGTATGTGATCTATCGTCTGGTGTGTTTCGGATATTTGTACTTGCACTTAGTAACCTAGTAGTGCACGTAGGGTAAACTGCACCTGCCATGTTTTTGTTTAGGCATTGAAAGGGTAGGATACGATTTGATGTGATACCTGGTAGATACAGTCGTACCTGTGGTATACACTTCGAATACACAACAAGGCTAGTTCAGTTCCTCGTTTCCGAGAAAGAGTGGAGGCAGTGAGGATCGTGGACCGCTTATGATGGAGGTAGGAGGACTCGGGGGCAAAAGCCGAGAGTCCCGAGAGACCTGGTGATGCGATCAAGATGATACCAAGGAGTACCCGATTAACCCCCTCCCCGGTGTGTTTCGGATATTTGTACTTGGATTCCATATCTTGGAGCGTAAAGTATAACTGCCATGCTTTTGCTTAGACAGTGAACGGGTATGATGTGGTCTGATGTGATATGTGGTCTGATGTGATATCTGGTAGATACAGTAGTGCAGTTCCAGTACGCAGGGTTAGTCCTGTGCCTTGTATCGCAGATAGAGAGGGGGCAGTGAGGATCGATGACCGCTCGTGAGCGAAGTAGCGGGGCTAAGCGATGGAGGCCAAGAGTACTGGCGATTAAATCAAGCTAACAAGGGGTATGTGATCTACTGGCCGGTGTGTTTGGTATCTTTGCATATGGATTATATATTGCTGGCTAAACTGTACCCGCCATGTGTTTCTGTAGCCCGTGAACGGGCATGGTACGATCAGATTTTATATCTGATAGATACAGCGGTATGCAGTCCACAAGGTTAGTGTAGTGCCTCGTATCCTCGAAAGAGTGGAGGCCGTAAATATCGTTCACCCCTCGTCAGGGATTTAGGAGGGCTCGGGAGCAGAAGCCGAGAGTCCTAGCGATGCGATCACAAGCTGGTGTGTTTTTTATCGTAGAACTTTCATTTCTTATCTTGGAGGGGAAACTGTAACTGCCATGTTTTTGTTTAGCCAGGGAACGGGTGTGATACGTCCTGATGTGATACCTGGTAGATAAAATAGTATGCAGTTCGCAGTGTTAGTAAAGTGAGGATCGGTGACCGCTCGTGTGGGAGGTAGGAGGGGGGGGGTAGAAGCTGAGAGTCGTGGCGATGCGATCTAGCTAACAAAGGGTATGCGATCTCCCGGCTGGTGTGTTTCGGTTCTTTGCCCATTTTTATATCTTGGAGGGTAAACTGTACTTCCCATGTGTTTATTTAGCCAGTGGACGTGTAGGGTTCGATCTAATGTGATATCTGGTAGATACAGTCGTATGCAGTCTACACGGTTAGTACAGTGCCTTGTATCCTACAAAACGTGGAGACAGTAAAGCCCGTTCAACGCTGGTGAGGGAGGTAACATGTCTCGGGGGAAGAAGCCGAGAGTCCTGGCGATGCGATCACAAGCTAACAAGGGTAATGTGAACTATCGTCTGGTGTGTTTCGGATCTTAGTTACTTTGATTTCGTATCTTGGTGCAGTAGGGTAAACTGTAACTGCCATGTTTTTGTGTATCCAGTGAACGGGTATGGTACGATCGCATGTGATAACTGGTAGGTAAAGTATTATGTAGTTCGACTACACAAGGTTAGTGCAGTGCCTCGTATACTAGATGGAGAGGAGGCCGCGAGGATCATTTACCGCTCGCGAGAGAGCCAGGAAGGCTCGAGGGCAGACGCCGAGAGTGCTGGCGATACGATCACAAGCTAACAAGGGGCATGGGATCTACCGTGTGGTGTGTTTCGGGTCGTAGTACTTGGATTATATATCTTGGAAGGTAAACTGTACCAGGGTAGCTGATATGTTTTTGTTTAGCCAGTAACCGAGTATGGTACGATCTCATGTGATATCTTGTAGAATTAGTAGTTGCAGGTCGAGTGCACAATATTAGTATAGTGCCATGGATCGTATACGGAGTGGAGGCAGTGAGGATCGTCGACCGCTGGTGTGGGAGGTACGAGGGCTTGGGGCCAGAAGCCGAGAGTTCTGGCGATGCGATCTAGATAATAAAGGGTATGCGATCTACTGTCTGGTGTGTTTCGGATATTTACACATTTGTTTAGCTTTGAGGTTCAACTGTACTCGCCATGTGTTTGTTTAGCCAGTGAACGGGAATGGTTCGGTCTGATGTGATACCTGGTAGATACAGTTGTATGTACAGCAGTAGTCCACAACGTTAGTACAGTGTCTATTATCCTAGAAGGAGAGGAGGCAGTAAATATCGTTCAACGCTCGTGAGGGAAGTACGAGCTTTCCGAGGAAGACGTCGAGAGCCCTGGCGATGTGATTACAAGCTAACAAGGGGTATGCAACCTACCGTCTGGTGTGATTAGGATCTTAGTTAGTTTGATTTAATATCTTGGTGCGGTAGGGTAAGCTGTAACTGCCATGGTTTTGTTTATTCAGTGAACGGGTATGGTACGATCTGATGTGATACCTCGTAGATTTTGTAGTGTGCAATTCGAGTACACGAAGGTAGTACAGTGCCTCGTATCCTTGATATAGTGGAGGCAGCGAGGATCGTTCACTGGTCGTGAGAGAGGTAGGGGGGCTCAAAGGCAGAAGACGAAAGTTACTCCGATGCAATCAAGCTAACAAGGGGTATGCGATCTATTGTCTGGTGTGTTTTGTATGTTTGTACTTGGATGTCATACATTCTTGGTAGGTATACTGTAACTCCCTTGTTTTGTGTAGCCAGTAAACGGAAATGGTACGATCTGACGTGATGCCTGGTAGATACAGTTGTATGGAGTTCGAGTACACATTGTTAGTACAGTGCCTCGCATCCTAGGTAGGGTTCAGGTAGTGAGGGTCGTTGACCGCTCATGAGGGAAGTAAGGGGGCTCGGAGGCAGAAGCCGGGGGTCCTTGCGATCCGAATAAGCCAACAACGGGTATGCGACCCAGCGTCTGGCGTGTTTCGTATATTTGTACTTGCATAAAATGTATTAAGAGGGTAACCTGTAACTGCCATGTTTTTGTTTAGCCAGTGAACGGGTATGGTACGATCTGATGTGAAACCTGGTAGATGTAGTAGTATGCAGTTCGAGTAAACAAGGACAGTACAGTGCCTCGTATCCTAGATGGAGTAGAGACAGTGAGGATCGCAGACCGCTCGTGCGAGAGGTAGGGGAGCTCAGGGGCAGGAGCGGAGGGTTCTGGCAGTGCGATCAAGCTAACAACAGGTATGCGATCTAACATCTGTTGTGTTTGTACCTGTACTTGGACATTATATCTTGGTAGGGTAAACGGTAACTTCCAAGTTATTGTTTAGCCAGTGAATGGGTATGGCGCGATTGGATATAACACTTGGTAGATACAGTTGTATGCGGTTCGAGTACGCAAGGATACTACAGTGCCTCGTATCCTAGATAGAGTGGAGGCAGTGAGGATCGTTGACCGCTCGTGAGGAATGTTGGGGAGCTTAGGGGCAGATGCCGAGAGTTCTGGCGATACGATCCAGATAATCAGGGGCATGCGATCTACTGTTTGGTGTGTTTCGTATCTTCGTACTCGGATTTCATATCTTGACAGGGTATGCTGTAACTGACACCGTTTTGTGAAGCCAGTGAACGGGTGCGGTACTATCTGATGTGATACCTGGTAGATACAGTAATTCGCAGTTCGAGTACACAAGGTAAGAACAGTCCTTGTATCCTAGATGTAGTAGAGGCATTGACGATCGTTAACCGCTCGGGAGGGAGGTAGGGAGGCTTGGGGGCAGAATCCGAGCGTTCTGGCGATGCGATCCAGCTAAGAACGGGTATGCGATCTAGCGTCTCGTGTGTTTCTTATCTTTGAGCATGGGTTTCATGTCTTGGCAGGGCATACGGTAACTACCATATCATTGTTTAACCCGTAAACGGGTATGGCACGGTCGGGTAGAATACCTGGTATATACAGTAGTGTGCAGTTCGATTACAAAGGCTAGTGGAGTGCCTCGTATCCTGGATGTAGCGGAGGCGGTGCGGATCGTTGCCCACCCGTGAGGGGGGTCGGGGGACCCGGAGACAGAAGCCAAGACTTCTTGCGGTGCGATTGCGCTAACTTGGGGTATACGATCTAGCGTCTGGTGTGTTTTCTATCTTCGTACTTGGATTCCATATATATTGGTAGGGTATACAGTAACTGCTTTGTTTTGGTGTAGCCAGTAAACGGAAATAGTACGATCTGATGTGGTACCTGGTAGATACAGTAGTATGCAGTTCAAGTACATAAGGTTTGTACAGTACACTGCATCCTAGATATAGGGTTAGGGTAGTGAGGATCGTTGACCGCTCGTGATGGAGGTAAGGGCTCGGAGGTAGAAGCCGAGGGTCCTGGCGACCCGGTCGAGCCCACAACGGCTATGCGATTCAGCGTCTGGTGTGTTTCGCCTATTTGCACTTGGATTTCATATCTTGACAGGGTAACCTGTAACTGCCATGTTTTTGTGTAGCCAGTGAACGGGTATGATACAATCTGACGTGAAACCTGGTAGATACAGTAGTATGCAGTTAAAGTACACAAGGACAGTACATTGCCTCGTATCCTAGATAGGGTGGAGACAGTAAGGATCGTAGACCGCTCGTGAGGGAGGCAGGGGGGCTCGGGGGCAGAATCCGACGGTACTGGCTGTGTGATCAAGCAAAAAACTGGTATGCGATCTAGCGTTTGGTTTGTATCGTATCTTCGTACTTGGATGTATATCTTGGTAAGGAAAAAAGAACTGCAAGGTTTTGGTGCAGCCAGTGAACGGGTGTGGTACGAGCTTATATGAAACCTGGTAGATACCTGGTAGAAACAGTAGTTTTTAGTTCGAGTACACAAGGATAGAACAGTGGCTCATATCCTAGATATAGTGGAAGCAGTTAATATGGTTGACCGCTCGTGAGGGAGGTAAGGGGGCTTGGTGGCAGGAGTCGAGGGTCCTGCCGATGCAATCAAGCTAACAATAGAGACGCGATCTACTGTCTGGTGTGTTTTGTATCTTTGTACTTGGGTTTTATATCTTAGTAGGGAGGACTGAAACTGCCATGTTTTTGTGTCACTAGTGAACGGGTATGGTACGATCTGACGTGATACCTGGTAGATACGGTAGTTAGCAGTACCAGTACACAAGGCTAGTACAGTGCCTCGTATTCCAGATTGGGTGGAAGCAGTGAGCTGTGTTGACCGCTCGTTAGCGAGGTATTGGGGCTTGGGGGCAGAAGCTGTGAGTCCTGCCGGTGCGAACAAGCTAACAAGGGGTATGCGATCTAGCGTCTGGCGTGTTTTGTATATTTGGACTTGGATTTCATATTTTGGCGGGGTAAACACCCCACAGCCTGGCGGCCACAACGTCGAATATGGGCCACCTATACCACCTGCACCCGTACCCCTCCGCCTCGTCCTCACAGGAACGGTCGGCACCGGCAAGACCGTCGTCATAAACGGCATGGTCAGACGTGTAGGACGCTCGCGACTCATGCTACTGGCGCCCACCGGAAACGCGGCTTGCGCGATCGGAGGACAGGTGTGAGACTTATCATTGAGTTTGTCGCGAGTTTCCCCTTCCGCGTATTTTCGATCGAAACAGGTGCACTCCGGACAGTTGACATGGCCAAACAAACGCACAACAACCCCACCCCCCCCTTTTCCCGCGCCCCCCACCAGTATCCTCCACGAACATGCTTCCTCGGTAGACAATTCACTCCGGCCTCAAGATACCCGTTCACAACCGTCAAAGTGCCAACCCCGGCGCCCTTCAAGGAGCCGCCCTTGCTGAGCTGCAGCGGATGAAGAGCGGAGTGGACGTTCTGCTCGCAGACGAGTTCTCCATGATCGGTCAATACCTCCTTGGCTTGATGAGAGTTCGGGGAAGGCAGGCCGTTCAGGGGAGAAGGCCGGACTAGGACAACACCAGGCAGTTCGGGACATTTGGTGGGTATAACGTCATCTTGGTTGGAGACCCGATGCAGCTCCCCCTTGTAGGCTCGTCGCCGGTGTGGGCCGCGAACCCGCGCCCCGTGGGTTTCACCGTCCAAGCGTTTAGTGCGTAGTTAAGGTTCAACGCTGGCGTGGAACTGACGGAGGTGATGCGCCAGATGGGACCGGAGCAGGCGAGCTTTTACCATAGTTTGATGCGTGTAGCATCAGGGGCTGCGCCAATGGACGATTGGAACCTCCTTCGAACGAGGATGCCGGACGACGGCGTCGTCGGCACCGAGGTGGCTACCTTCGACGACACCGTTCACCTTTCCCCCCACGAACGTCGCCGCCGGCGCATGGAACTGGGAAAGACTCCAGCTTCTGAAGACTCCCATTGCACGCATCAACGCACACCATAGCATCGCCGGCTTTTCCGTCGCCCCAGCTGATCGGTTCAGAGGTCGGCACGCCCATCTCTTTCTCGCTGTGGGGGTGCGCGCCTTCATCGACAACAATGTTTGGACAGCAGCCGGTCTGGCTAACGGAGCTGTTGCATATATGGTGCACATGCAGGGGGCGCTAGAAGCAACACCACCGAGCCTGCCAGAAGCAGTGTTCGTGCGTGTGCTCAGCTTCAGGGGGCCTCAGTGCTTCCAAGGGAACCCTCGTGTCGTTACCGCGGGAGCAACCGTGAGCGTCGAGAACGTAATCCCCATCGCCCCCATAGACGCGTCCGCCGACCAACCGCCGGCGGCACGACGCTGACAACGTGCCGAGAGTGGGAGCCGCAGCGCTTCACGGACGGAAAACTGCATCAAGACCCAGTAGCCCTTGCTGCGGTCTTTCGGCATCACCATCCACACGAGTTAGGGCTGCCCCCTGGACCGCGTCGTCTTGGACATTGATAACACGGAACGAATTGACGACCACACATTCACGGCCCTAAGTTGGTGCCGTCACCTTGAGGGCATGCTTCTCGTGTATTTCACCGCAGAGCATCTCCGTGCCATCCGCAGTAGCCGTCCGTTCACGGAGCGTTTTCAGGCACTCGACCACATTCGGCGACCGGAAGATCGCACAAGGCGGGCACACCATCTCCCTTGCTGCCTTAGAGTCGCACGCCCCAGGAAGCAGGCGGGTCTGCGGGCTCCGAGGGGCCACTGACGTGGACGTGCTGTAGGCAGAGGGCCAAGCAGGTGAGGGCTTGACGCCCATTCACAGGCGGGGCAAGGTGCAACGGCAAGACAGCCGCAAGGAGGCGGAGGGGGTCGTAGGCAATCGGGAGCTCAAGCGAGGGGGGTCGTGGAAGGCAAGCAGGATAGCGGGGGGAGGAGCGAGCTGGTAGGGAAGCAGCAGCACAGCGGGCGGTTGGAGCAGCGCTCGAAACGTGGGAAGTGTACGCCGCGAGAAACATGCGCGCAGTGGCGACTGACTCGTGAATGTACGTCCCGCTGCTCGTGGGGGCCCTAATCCCAAATCGTCAGTACACCTTCGAAAACACCTCCAGGGTGGGCGGAGTGGGTCGCTCATTTCAGGACCGTCCTGGAGCAAGACAATCAAACCATGGAAGGCAACTGTGGGTACAGCTTCGGCACTCTCTTTTTAATTGTATTTTGTTTTTATAAACACCCGAGGCCTTGTCCTAACGAGAATCGAGCGAGAAGTCTTACATCCGCGACCACCGGTAGGAGTACCTTATGGGCTTACACCTAGCCGCGGGGCAGGCGATCGAGCTGTTTATCCACCAGTGGCACCAGCTTATTGGCGCGTTGCTGGTTGCCGGACAACTGTTGCGTCCGTCTCCCGCGGGAGAAGATATGTGTGAGAGGTGGCCGGCTCTGCCTCTAACACCCTTGCACGGGTGGAGAGTGGCCGCCACATTGATGTGCATTTTGCACGGGGCAAACATGTACAAATAGTGTCTTCGTCGTTTTGCGGGGGGAAAGTTGTCCACCTGTCTGTGTGTTGTATATTGATGGTGTCGTGCAGCATCCGTGTGGGTCCGTGCTGATCCGACTCGGACCTATCTAGAGTTTAATCTTGCTGCCAAGTCATGTGCATTTTGTGCTCTTTATCCAGGTTGGTCTCATGCAGCAGCATTGTCGGGTGCCGACGGGTCCTTTCAGTGCGATGGAGACATTTCGAGAAGTGTGGAGTTAGTTCCTGGTGGAGTACTGTATATGCAGCAGAAAGTGAGGGTGTGTGCTGATCCTTTCGGTTTGTTGTTTTGGTTGGTGAGGCATACAATTAGGTGCACGCTAATCCCTTGGGTACGATAAAGGATTGATTCCGTGGTTTTGCCTCGTAAACAAAAACAAAAACAAAACTTCCTCGAGAAGCGAAGTCTTGGTCTACACCTGTCAAGGGTTCGACTAAACATAACAGCAGAAGGGGGACACTGCTTGTGTTTCGTCCACATATATGAACGACAAAGGCTGCAAAAATACTATGTGGGAGTGCCGGCGGCCCTCCTAGTCTAATGCAGTTACATGAGGAGATTTTACTCGGACTGAAAAATCCTCATCACTCCTACTCTTCTAGTAATGAGCATTTTAGATCCGGCTCCGGAGGATGTAAACAATCCTCTTCCTATTAGGGTCGCTTGCGTACATAGGGTGTCGATATTAGATGTTTGACGTATGTATGTCTCTATGCCTATATATCTGCAGCCGGCCTGGAATGCATATTGCACTACGCACACGGAACCGAACGCAATGAACCCGGAGTCAGATGAACGACGAATGTAGAGAGAACATGCTCTCGCCAGCTTTATGTCAAGCCTTCAAGAGTTCGTGGAGGGACCTCGATTTTGGTCTTGGGAATCTCATCTCTCATATTTTTCCTGTCCTGTCCCCCCGCACTAAAACAAAAACTAAGAACTTGGAGGGATTTTGACAAGAACAAAATGCTTGATTTGGAAGGGGAACTGGTAACATCACAGACACGAGCCATTGAGGTGATGGCGGCAACAATCGCTGCATTTTTGTGCCAATGACAATAATGTAGATATGGTGCGGGTCGCTTTCGTCGGGTAGCGAAACCACTCCTATCCCCCGGACGGGGTATAAGTACTCGTAGCCCTTGCACGTCCTCGAGCTCACCGAACACTCGCATACATGTGTGGTGTGTGGTGTGTGGGGTAGGCTCGCAAACACTACCCTATGACAACCACACACACGAGACACAGAGAACACACCGACAAAAAACAAGGGCAATAACCAAAAGCGGGTACACCCGGTTCGTTTTCTCTCAAAAACGGGAATACTCTAAAAGCAAGTTAAAAATGCACCGCCCAAGCCACACGATTCAACAACAACCCCTCACCCTCCCAAAAAGAAAACACACCAGAGCCTATTCCCACGCATCAAAACACAAGTAACACACATCAAACACATCTAAAAACACAATACCGGTACGACATATACCAAACAATAACTAAATTAAACCACCCGAAGCATTCCAGATACCATCAAATACCACACAAACCCTATACACCAAAAACCAGAACACAATATAACCCCCAAAAACATGCCAACATCACCGCACACTCAAACACACCCTTACACCGCCAAAACAATACACGTACATACCGAAGCCTACAACACACACACCAAGCAAGCCGCACACTCACTCACCTGAACACTGTAACATATACCCTGGTACAGCAGTAGTATATATTTTACCACAATAAATTAAAACCCCAACAAACTTAGCAAATACCACCAAATTCCACACACCACAAACAGCAACTATAAATAACCAACGCTCAAACCACCCAACACACCTAAACACGATAGACACCCTAAGACGCCAAAATCACACCACTACATCCAAACCCACAGCCAACCCACCCCAACCAAAACCGAGATACAACAAAAACACCGCCACTAACATAGAAAGCACATCATAAACCCCTCCCTGATACCGAACAGCCCCTAAAACCACGCCTACACACACAAAGCTCTTCAACGGTTAGATACAAATCCCTGCTCACGCTCCGGCATCCCCTCCCATCCCGGCTATACTCCCAGGTGATCCTTCCCTTCTCATTCGCCCAGTAGCTGTCTTCGCCGAGAACTCAATATTCGGCCCCGCATTTCCCGGCTTCCCTGCCCACTTGAACTTTGTTTTCATTTTTCCCGGCGTCCCTCGACCTACATCTAATACAGAACCCCCAATTTCCCCAAGGGTCTCCCTAGGCCGTGTGGTGCTCCGCGTCTCCCCCGTGTGGTGCATGTCTTGGCCACACGACCTGTTACGATATGCTTGCAAGATCCCCGTATTCATTGTGATTGCGTCCGCCAAAACCTAAGTCATGCATCCTGCTCCCCGTATTCATCATGATGGATGCGCCCGCCAAACCTAAGTCATGCATCCTGTTCCCCGTATTCATCATGATGGATGCACCCGCCAAACCTAAGTCATGCATCCTGGGTAGGGTCGGGTCGGGTCGGGTCGGGTCGGGTCGGGTCGGGTCGGGTCGTGTCGGGTCGGGTCGGGTCGTGT
>JBBMKB010083052.1:0-12228 GCA_037833945.1 Alaria marginata
AGGCTTAGTTTGGGTAAGCAATTGGTTAACCTTTTGCGAGTGGTCCAACGGACTAATACCCCACTAATACCTTAACAGTAGACGATATCAAGTGGGTGTCTTATAATTGAAGACATGTTGTTAAGTTGATACAACATGACGGAATTTACACAAACGCCAGATGCCGAGTAAAGCCTTGATTACACCCGGTATAAACAATCGCACGGGCCTTCAACCACTTCATACAACATTTTGGGGACAGCGCAGAAGCCATCTCGGTATCGACCAATGGACATTCCATTGGTGGAAGTATAGCCTCGGTCTGTGTACCGGCAACGCAGCCTGAACATTGGTAACTTAATTGATTGTTAAAGTCAGTCCCCATAAAGCATAATATATTACTGTTGTTGTTGTTGTTGTTGTTGTTACCCAACCCTCACTGAAAGCGCATACCTGGTAGCTTCGAACCGGGGGATAACTCATACCTATCCCCGTAATCGTAAATAGAGTGGACGACGTAGTCGGTTCCTACTCTGGGCTATATCGGTCATTATAGAAAACTGTTAAGTTCGTGACTGTCAGTTTTATGAGACGTCGTCGAGAAAATGCCTGGTATATAGGTTGTTGAAAATGAAAATATATAATTGTATTCAGCTCGGTATACTCACGGTTTGTTTGTTTAGGTCGTGCCAACTAGGATGACGTTGACCTTTTATCCACAGCTTCTTTTCGCGAGTGAGTCCTCCATCAACTTCCAGCCCGAAAACCCATATCTTGTCTCGACCATTTGTGGAGATGAGACCCAGCCCTAATTGTAATTATTGTTTGGGTGCAGTACGATCTACGATAAACTTTACCTGGTGTTACTGCACCCGCCGAGGCATCAGCAAGAGGGGCGAGCGTACGGCAGCAGCAAGGCAGGTCGTTTTGGGGTCCTCTACGCGCGTGTATAGGCGTAATTATCTTGAATTATGAGGGGACCAAGATTAGGAGGCTGGAGGCAAACTGGTCTATTGTAGATTATTATTTGGACAAACGAGCTTACCTATATTATACTGGTTGTATCGATCCGAAAGTTATCCACCAAAGACTCATAAAGCATATATACTGTATCACTCGTAATACACCTGCAACACAAATACAAACATATGTATTCAACTTTACGCGTCGTATGTTGAATGTTCGAATAGTTTTTCCTTACAAATAGTCTTGGGTGCTGGCTTGCTTACGTTCCTCATGAGTATGCATAGTGTTGAGGCTTTGCATCGCCGACCAACTCTTCTGCATCTGCGGGTCTATCTCGTCATCGTGCTTTTTGTGACCACAGAGCTTGTCTATCCAGGAGGAGCTGTCCGCAGGAACATGTGTCGTGCTGGATGTATATAGGTGGAAATGTCAGTTTGATTTGAAGAACACCCACACATGCAGTATGGCCCCAAAACGTTTGACCCATTGTTTATATAGTACCAGGTATGTATCGTCTAGTGGTACTGCTGTAGACAATAATATCATACAGACTATAATCATACAAGTTACTCTGTCTAGTGTGCTATGTTTGGTGGGCCTGTTGGCGCGCGACGAATCTAATAGCCATTTTCCGCGTGACCCCTTTGTCCCAGTGATGCCTCCAGGGACAAGTGCAAAAGAAGAAGGAACTTTTGTTAAAAGGCGAAGAATGTTTGGGGAAGAACAGCTCCCTACTTATAGAACCACAACAAGACCGAAACGCGAATTTTTAGCAGTTAGTCTCGACCATAGCATGTGTCCCGCCGACTCGTACACCACCCGAAGCGGGCGGTACACAAATCAAATCTCCTCCTCCATGTAGTCCATGGCTTTAATTCTGAAGTCACAGCGAAAGGTTCCCGACGCACAGACAACCCGGACGCATTCCACAATCCATCACCCCGAATAATATTATATAGCCGTACGTAGCTCTTATACCAGCTATATATGAGTTGGTTTTTCAGCCCGTGACCAAAACGTATTTCCGCTCGCTAAACACGCAAAAAGTTAAAGTTAATCCACATTCACTACTACAGAGTAATACTTCTTACTCTGCTTCTCCAAGCCATCGGCAAAGCAACCTCGCACACTGCAAATTCTTACTCTCGAAGACTCCATCACCATGCGCTTCTTCGCTTTCTTGACCACCGTGTTGGCTGCCACTGTCTGCACTACCTCAGGTAAGAATAGTGTGCACTGGCGTCCCCAGCGGTAAAGTTGGTAGCCTCGTAAACATTATGATGGCTATGTTGCGCACTCAATTCTGTCCGGAGTGAACGATTCGCAGTTTGCGTGGAAAGTGATACTTTTTCTTCGTGAGTATACAAATTTGGACTTAAAATGTATTCGAGGGAACGGGACGGCTGAACAACTCACGCGATAAAAACCAAGTCAAGCACCGCAGGAGGAAAGGTGGAGATACCTGTTTTGTGTTTATCTCCCGTCTGTGTGACCCCGGATGGTGCGTCAAACACCTGGCGCCCAGAACAAACGGGACAGGACGAAAACAATGTACACATATCTGGGGTTCGCCCCATGTGCAGTAAGTACACACGTCGATGTCGCTTAACTGCTACTGGTATGGTGGTAGACCCGAGGTCGCAATACATTTTATTTGCAGACACCACAACAAGGTGAATGATTCATCTTGGAGGTCCAGACAGCGGGGGCGGGGGTACATTGCACCGTCCCCTCCTTCTACAACTGAACAACACGTATATATAACTTCAACTAGGTATTGGTATAGAGAGCCATGACCCTCCCCCCTCCCTGGTTGACACAAGGCCTTCCATACTTCTATAAAACAAACTATGCTTCTGCGCGGCGAATAAAATCATCATGCCTGTGCGGAGTTGCGACGACTACAGCAGCAGTAGAGAGCGCTGTAACAAATGGCTATAAAACCGCCCGAAGGGGGACCGCGGACAGTCTTGGGTCTGCTTGGGACCGGGAGGCTTCGCCGGATGAGCACTGGCTGAAGGGTGATATGTATTTGCGTCGGAACCTTACATTTATTCCGTCGTCAAGTATAATATGAGCACAACAAAGTGCATGTTCCTTCTTTTGCGAATAGACGGATGAAAAAGGAGATAAGCATTTCCGAATCCCGTCAAAACCATTTGGTCTCAGCGGAGCTCCGTTTTGATAGCTCGAGCATAGTTTCATGAACTGTGATGATTTGAGTCTTGGATACTACCTGGTAACAATTCACCGACTGCCTGTCTGTACGACTGGTGGTATGGTATCATCCTGCCGTACACGTCACGCATACAGCAAGTATTCATCACACACATACATGTGGTACGTGCGTCGGTAGAGGTTCACCATTCATTTTAAAAGGCTCAAAACTTCATTGAGCAGCTCTAGATGCCTCACACAAATAATACTGATTGAGAGTAAACTCAACATACAACCCGATCGAAATAATGGAATGACTCATATACACTCGTGAGTTCAAGGGGATGGTAAAGCAGCCATGAGGCAGGCGCTGAGTCAGGTAAATGTACTGTAGACCTTGTTGGGTGTTTTTTGGCGTCGCCCTCGAGTAGAAGGGGGGGAGAGAATGGAAGTGAGAAAAATTGATTTGTCCGACCTCCTCTCTGGCTCCTTCCCTCCTATCTATCCAAACCCAAGCCATAAAACCACGTCATTAGAACCACGCCATCACACGATTCCTGCAACTGCTCGGGGGGCGCCACGTGGACGAACATACGGCAATCAAGTTTCTCCCTATAGTGGAGCATGTTCCACAACTAAAAACAGGTTTCTAATTTTTAATATTATCAGTGGCATATGGTGCATATGCCACAACCGGCACCAAGAGTCCATGTACCACACGCACCATACCCAGTACCGGCCCGGTGTGATAAGAAACCGAGATATGGTTTCAGACTGGGTTTCTTATTTGAGAATGTGTGTGTCCTACACAAACTTCAGCATAACAGCTGTCGGCTTTCTTATTTCCCCGCAATGTTTATGTTGAGTGTTTTGTAGGGCTCTTTACTATGAGCCGGTAGTAGTGTAACCAGCACCAGGTATCTAAAACGTGGAGAGTCTTCTCCGATGCAGCATTCTTCAAAAAGACCGTATTTCCATACTGTATACGGCATACCTATTCCGCCCTTGTGCGTGACAGCTATTTTCTCCCCCAGAAACCATACCAACAGCAGCAGCACATCGGCACAGAGGCAGCACAGTAGCGGCACATCGGCAGCAACAGCAGCAATGGTGGGGGCGATCTACCGTCGCCTGCGATAGTTTCCGAGCGTGCCAGAGGTTCAACTAAATCAAATGGGGAAAACAAGACCAACCGATTCTGTGTGAAACCACTTTTCAACAATCAAAAGCCTTGATGGGAGTCTCATCACTCTTCTCCACATTTTTCTCGAGCATCAACACTCGAAACATAATTGGTAGGCAGAGATATCGCCTTAAACATTCCCGACAATGATTATTGTAAATAACTACCAGGTATACACGAAAAGGAATATGCCATGGAACAAAAAAATGTGTTTTTCAAGGAATGTTTTTACAAGAGTGTATTTATTTGGGGGGGGGGGTAAGGGGGCGATGTGTATAATGCTCAGATCCCAATACGTTCTTAGTACATCCCGACGATTGTGTCGTCGTTACGTCCTAGTATGCCAGATAGTGATATCGCTTAAGCTGGTGCTAACCGTTAATTTTGTTTCTGTGATGGGATATTGAACATTCTGAGGAAGCATGGTATATAACGGTTTGCCATTTCCGCGGGGACGACGTTAACAATCACCCGTAGTTGCGATGTCGATTCACTGTTTATTGTTCGTTTTTCTACACTAAAGGTATAGCTATGTGTCTGAAGGGCACCAATCGGGATGATGACAAGATAGTAGAACCGTAGGTCGAACATATTTTGGTATGGTGTGTTTTGACCGGCGACATGGCGGTGATGCGGTAAGGAAACTTTCCTAGTACATTGCAGGGCACCGGTATACCGCAGGGTTCACCTTGCTCGAGTTGAATAGGTCTAAAGAGTAACATAGTACCAATACCAACCATGCAGTTGTCAGGAGCCGGAAGAAACTCAGGTGTTTCTAACTATATATGCCTTACAACTTGTGGCGTGTACGCTCTGAAGAATCATATTGTTTCCGCTGCTTTCATGATGTGTAGCAGAAACAATTTTAGTGCCTCGACTGCCAAAGCCACCTCCTTCACACTGGACGCTGGTCCACGATTGATTGGATAGAAAAAATCGCACAATGGTTGTGGTTTGTCGAGGTAGCATGATACATGATGAACGTCGCGACCTCCCCTGTCCAAACCACGTTCGAGGCCCGCACGATTCACCGTTTTACTACCCACTATTGGTCCGCCTGTTGACACTAGTGAGTTTCGGAGAAAATAAAGAAAGATACGTTGGATGCTCCTGGGCGGTTGCTCATGGTCCGGGTGGGCTAACAGGATTGTGAATACGAATATATGAAGCGTACAACTCTGCTCAGGGAGATGAAATTGAGCAGAAGGCTGTGCTCTCGGGAGACAAAATGAGACATACGCTCCAATATGAACGAGCGTTAGGCTTCGTAGCGATCAACCACGCGCGATTCTCGACTACATTCCACTGCGACGTGCATCCTCCGCTTCTCGACCCTTGTCGCATTTAGTGTGCTATCGCCGCCATCGTATTTGCTATCACCCACCTCCCGATTGCGCGTGTTTGGTTGCGTGTCTTCGTTTTTATGTCCAGCATGCGCACACAACTTCCATCTCCTTTTGCCTTGCCTGAGAACGCACCTGCTCTGCCGCAGCGCCGCCACCGCAGGGCCACCCATGACGGAAGTTTGGGAGAGGTGGTTTGCTCGGTTGCTTTACGCTTTGAGAGCGAGTGGGTATACGCCTCGGTGATCCTCTTCGCCAGGGACTCAGGTTCAGGGTTTTCTCGTTAATGTTTTGTTTTTGTGCTACTCGTCCACTACGTACGCGCACCAATGTGGCCCTGTTTGTGCTGAGGTCGAATGACACTACTTTCGTGGCCACAACGCAACGAAACCCTTCCTTGTCCAGGAGTGGGCGCCCTCTGTCCTGCTACGCTATGTCGACGAGCCAGCGTTCACGTTGCGGATGGTACAGGCACCCCTTACAGCCGCTGCGCTCTATTCGATGACAATGCCCCTTGCAGTTTGCTGGTCGGGGTTAAGAGCTACTTTAAAAGCCCTCTTACCCTACGCGACGAGAAAAAGGATCGGCCCTCATGGTCAAATTTCAGCGGTCGATATCTTTATATCGACGAAACCCTGAGCAACGCCGTTCTTGAGCAATAATTTGTTCTGGTTCTTTTTTTCCTAAGCTCTCTAGTATAGTGTCCCTCTGCGTCTACAGTAAACCATACGTAGCTATTGTTGTGCCGGACTCGTATATTCACAAACTCAATACTCGCGTATGGACCGAATAGGAAGTGTGATCGTTGTGCTATAACATTTGTCAGGCCTTAATTAATTTGGTGAAGCCCACTGGGTGTCTATACAACATTCTGGAGATGCTTGTTTATTTTCCAGCGACATATGCCGTGTGGACGCTCACTACCGGTTTACTCCGAAGTACAACACTACGACATTGCGGAAACCGAAACCATAACGTTTCGCGTAAAACTCTCATGTGCACCAAAACGGCGGAGAGCTACATACAACACACGAGTCTAACGTATATTGCGCGTACTTACCTGTCACACGCCCTCCCTTACCCCAGCCCTCGTCGATGCAGGCGAGAAGACCTCGATCGCCGTGGTTGCCACTGACTACGACGAACGTGATGCCGACGATGGCGGCTGTGACCCGGACGGCTGCGTGCCCGAAAACACTCGGGACGGTAGCACATCGGCGAACTCTCGCTGGTCATGCCAGGGACATGGATGCTGCATCTCATATTCCTTCAAGAAACCCCAGGCCATTGTGACATTGCGTATCGCCTTCCACCATGGAGACGATAGGATTCGGACGCTGAACGTGTTCGAAAACTGGGAACACCACAGCGAGATCACGTCTCTCGCGACGACGCTTTGGTACGATGCCTTCGACCTCAACAGCGACGCCACTGAACACATCAAGATATGCCTCGACGACGACGGCGATGACTGGCTCAGTATCACAGAGGTGTGTCGCGTGAGCTCTTTAACGCTGTGAAAACATTTACGCATCTACTATAGACTCCTATGTTTGAATATGCTCGATAAAATACCAAGTGGACTCGTTTTCATGATCGAAATACCCGGATCGTGGTACATACATTGTACTGCACGAATACCGAAACTGTACGCTTTGAACCAGCGCCAAACATATGAAATGTCTGTAAAAGGGAATCGTTTACCCGCGTTGCTTGATGAGCACGATCTTAATAGTTGGTACGGGTAGACATCGAAATCCAGAAAAAGCCGTCTCGTCAGAATCGCTGTTTAAAAACTACTTCATAGATAGGTACCCCCGTCCATCATAAGCAGTGTCCCAATTCTCGATACAGATTTCGCAACCTAGTCTCACGATAACCTCCGGGTGACATGGGGCGCGTAGTTGCTTTGGAGTGGCTAAGGGCAGCGCCAGGGCGCAGGCAGTGGCGAGGTTCCGAACAACCAACTTGGCAAATAGCGGACACTGGGGATTAGAACAGCCGGCGCACCAACTGCGAATCTCCCATCTTTTGTGTGTAACGTGTTGTCCCAACGAAGTGAGAAACGTATGAGATGTAGGAATTTGACATGGATCGTCGTTTAGGATTTCAAACTAGTTCGCCATAGAGCTTCAGTCTAGGCTAAAGGTGTTATTTTGCGTCGTGTCGTAGCTCTAGAAATTTCGTGTCATAGTAAATCGCGTTGTGACTGCTAATATGCACCTTAGCAATATGCAGTCGTCCCGAGGTTAAACCCACCGTGTCGAGTTTCTCATACATCTTGCTTTTGAGTGGTGGATTGATTCACGGACGATGAACGTGAGGTAAGCATTGCAAGGACAAGCGCAAGCTATACACAGCGAAAGGTGGTTTGACGGCAACCAAAAAAACAGGTAACAAGATTGTTTGTAAGAAATACCAAATTTCGGTTGGCAGACGCTTTTTTTAATAACGACTGTACCATGTCGGGTTGCGTTCGAGTTGTCCTTGTCTTCCTTACACTGGTGTATTGATTCACATGCGAAGTTCGACAAGAGTATCTCTGTCGCGTCGTGTGTCGACGCAGGCCTACTGCTCGTATTTCGTTCTTTGTGTATGATGACACAAAGCACAGCACAGTACGAGTACACGTACGACGGGCACTGGGCGAGCCAGATTTTTAGACGTAACATATCATATGGGTATTATATAGAAAACAGGTATGAGAGCAGGATGAACATGGGATAACAAACACAGCAAACGTATGGAAAATTAAACTCTGTAAGACAGTAGTAGTTGAAGCAGGGACGCAAATTCGGAACAACAAACAAGACAGAGAGCTGTCTGCAATACGGAGTCCGTTGGAGGTCTACATTAACCTGTCAAGCAGTCGGTATATTAATGTTTATAATCGTATATGATAGCAGAACACCAGAGCAGAACAGCATCAGCAAGGAAAATAAGGACATAATACGGCAGCAGACGAACAACACAGACGAATAGCAGGAGCAACCATGAGGCGAACCGCCCACGCAGGCCATGTAAAGAAACATAGAGGATGCAGCACGGAAAACACATATTTTTGAGTGTATGTCGTGTGGTTCGTTCCAGTAGTATGAGAGATAATTGTTTAGATAAAACTCCCTAAAACACAACCTGCCCCCAACCTCAAGCCCGATCCTGACCTTGAACAGAACGATATGGGAGTTGTACGGAACGAATCCGTCACAAAAAACGAAATTCACGCGAAATATCTAACATAAAGCATAATCCATTCGCATTTGTGTGGGCCATTTCAATACGAAACAGCATACAAAGTACAATTACTGACGGTCCCCGCATATACAATTGCATCTGCAGCAGGTTAGTGCAAGGCAGATAGTTTATCCAACTGCATCGTTTTCAGACAGCCGGTGCATATTATATGCATGCGTACCGCAGCACTTCGTCCATAATCCATTTCACACACTGGTTTGCTCTCTTTCAAAACATGAGTGGGGCTGAGCGTGGTGTCACTTTGCTGTGTAATATGTCCACGTCTAAACACAATAGACAGACCGGAGGTCCACCAGACAGACGGGTCTGAGGCAACATAAAACCGCGCCCAATACGAACGTCAGTCGCCACGGACGACGTTTCGATCTAACAAGGGCAACGCAAACGGATGGCGACACCGTGAAGCATACGTCGTAAATCGCGTTGTTGGCAGTGCTCTATATCGTGGATGAAGCCCTTCAAACACTTTTTTAGTTCGAATTTCTGTTGAACATGCATTGGATAGATGGTTCTAATATGTCGCTGGCGCAGGTTGATTTTAGCGCGGATGTCACCACCCAGTATTTCAACAGGCATGCAGAAGCGATCCACCCCCGTCGGAGCTCGTGTCCATAATTTGACTTGATGATTATATCCTCTTCTGGAAAATAGGCTTGAACTATACGTCGATTGGGCGTTGCGATTTCCACGCCATGCAGACCCATGTTCATAATGTAACCGATCTACGACCTTGGAAAATAGATTGGAGGGCACAGTGTTGCAACAAAGAAAGTGTAACTTCATTCAAACTCTGTATATTTTTAATCTTCAAATGCAGCGCCGCCTCTTTACCCAGGCATGGAATACCGAATCCAGTTGAAAAAATTGGTTTTCCCTGTTGACCACGCGAACTAGTTTTCCGCCTTGTTCTCGTCGCCGAATCAGTAACAACTACCGCGTGTTGCCCCGTTTTTTTTATTAATGCGCGCCCAACGCGTTTCAGGTGAAGTTTATGGTGTGGAAATAATTACAACGGTTGCGACTAGGCCTGGACGCCGCCAGCTCAGAAACCGGAGAAGAACAACGCCAGTTGTCATGTTTGTCGCAAGACTTTGTGCGTGTGCGTCCAGAGAAGTGTGTTATAAGCAAGAGGGCACGTGGATGTAACGCTCGAATTTCGCCGTCTACGAAGTCCACCCGGGGGGTACACACAACGAAGTCGCTCCCGACACATAATTGAGTAAAACGCGACATTGCAGGGCTTGTGTTGGTGCAAAACTCGGTCGTGCTGGACAATTATTTCAAAAGTAGATGCGCCGGGAATACTTGTATGGGTCGGTCGTCTGGTGTTTGGCTTGAGTTCCCAAAGCAATTTAAAGGATAGCCGCGGTTTGCGTATCAATGGATGTATGGTTGATGTAACTGAAGGCCCCCACGCGCTGGCGTCCAGGCGACAAATGTCTACGTTGTGAGTCGCCGATGACACGACTGCGGCGTAGCTCCTGCCTCGGTAGACACAACGCGTTGATGCCGTTTGCTCAAAGCGAGATATCGATATATGCATATCTGCCGAAGGGGGGCCACTGCGGAGGTCTAGTATTGTTCATGTGCACACAGGATAATTGGATATGCATACCAGGAGACGCGTTCTACGATACAGATATCACTTTTTGACGGTTGTATTTTCTGGATGACGGCCCTCCTTAACCCAAACTCGTCGGAATGCCATTCTATTTTTGCCATATGTGTGTTTTGTTTTAATGGGCCACGGATTTGTTTATCCGATTGCAAAATGTTTAGTTCCCTCAGAATAAGGTTTCGGGCGGGGCATAGAGCTCCTCAGATGAGGAGCTTCAGAAACAAAAGGCGGCATCTACAATCGTAGAATGCATCAGGAGTACTATTGAATTGTACCGGACATGGTAACGGGTTCGGTTTGGATGTCGCAACTGATTGTACAAATTGGTCGACAGGTCGTTGTCAGGGCTCACCTAAGCCGTCCAAGATGGGCCACAGTGTGGGATCGAATATGGCGAAGGTGACCCGTGTTTGGTGATTAATCGTACCACTACAGCGACCCCGAGCCCGTTTCGGCGTTTGTGAGCTGAAGCGGGTGAGTCATATATGACGCGTGGTACGATATAAGTGGAGATTTTAACCACCGGTTATATGAGTGACGGGGCTCCTTAACGAAGCATCTTCGGAATGTCATTATTGTTCAGCAATGGTATCTTTTTGTATTCATAGGTCGCGTGTTTTTCATAGAGTCGCCCATTAAGTTTACTCGAAGAAACGATATTCGTGAGTACGGAGCTTCTCAAGTGAGGAGCTCTTCAAAACAAAAGGGCTTACGTCTGCCGTAGTATGTATGTGTCCGTGCATGATGCGTGCCAAGATAGAGCTCGTACGTTTTTGCAAGGTATTGTCTGCATGACGCGGCTTCTTAACCCGAAGCCCGCAGAATGTCCTTCTTCTTTCGTAATTTGTGTTTTTTTGTATACATAGGTAATGGAGATTTTATCGGGTTTCTCTTTCAGTGTACTAAATATAACACTAAACAAATGTTGTGTTAGTGGAGCTCCTCACGTGAGCAGCCTCAGAATATATTTAATGCACCACAGCCAGCCGTAGCATGTGTCGCAGCTAGCGTTACGCTTCCGGCAACCTATTCGTGCGGCTATCGAAACGCGAACACGCCATTTGCCGCAGCCGAGATACGGTGGGGAACGTATGCCGATAATGGATTTGAACTTTGATTGCAAACATTTGAAGAGGGAACTTGCTCCCAACGCAGCGGCGTAGAATTTAGTGAAAATCCGCGAACCGTGTCTCCACCATCCCTGATGAGGATGCATTCCGCTGCAAGCGCTCCCCGAGGAAGGCAATCAATGGATATTTTGCGTATGCAACGACTGGACGATGATCGAGGCCAATCAGCCAAACCGACTATTTACCTTCTTGACACACGGCAATAGCTTGCGGTTGGTGTGCCGAACCAGTCAGAGGAATTGTTCTCGAAAGGTGGCCGGGTAGACCCTGGAGAGATCCACGCACCGTGCGGCCACACTCGTGGCCAAGAACGGGTGACACTTGAAGCGCGGCCAGAGAATAGCAAACGCCGTATGATTAATGTGTGCATTGATGGGACAATCTTTGTGATCAGTAAACAAAACTGCATAGGTATCTTTTCCACATACGAGCATGTGGCGCGCGCATGCACACAGTCGCCCCCCAAGACACTCAGTACGTTGTTTGCCACTTGTGGCCGACATTTGTGACGGGTCCCATTCTCGCCGACTTTGAGGGTTGGCTGCAGCGATCTCTAGTTAAACCACTACCGGTAACGTCACCGTTCGAGGAGTAAGT
>JBBMKB010083063.1:0-20902 GCA_037833945.1 Alaria marginata
TATACAGTACAGGACACCTAATAAGAAACAGGCTACTAAGAAACGCAGGCTGAGATTTACAGGAAAATAAGAAATTCGGGAGCCTTTATGCTGAAGTTATATAGTGTGGAACACCCCCCCTCCTAAATAAGAAACTCAGCCTGGGTCAGTATTTCTGTTTCTTATTAGGTGTCCTGTATTGTACTGAAGTATATGTTCTTTAACATACAGGCGTTTAGCGTGTTGTATTTTTTGTCGCGGGCGGTGTGCACATTCAATACACACGATTCAAGGTTGTAAAGAAAAGGGCTCACAACGAAAATGGAGTGAACTTCTTAATTGATTTACACATCCGAGCGAAACGATACTCTGTTGGTTGGCCTGGGAAACATCACTACGGCAAAGAAATATACGCTTGATTGCGTGTGGTCATACTACTGTAGCATACCAGATATCAATGAAGCATATACCCGCGTTAAAAAAAAGGCTCGCACTGGAACATCCACCAAAAACTGAACTCATTTTTGACATGCATGCGTGGACACGAACCCACGGGCGCGCGGGAGCTATTCACTAGTCCACCCCGTCATCGCTCAACCACTCCCAAAAAATAGACCACTGGTGGTAGGCGCGTGTTGTAGGGCTTACCGTATCCTAGAGGTTCTGTAGTGTTATATACAGTGTCTGGGTGACCGTGTCGTACTTATGTTATAACCGTTAATGATATAATATATTCTTGCACAATATCCATATAGTTGTTAGATATCAAGAAATATTAAGGTGGCTAATTAGCATTTTTACGTCTATGATAGACTATTAACGAGTCGAAACGGGTTATTAATACCAAACGTGTCCTTTACGATAGTCTAGACCTATCCCCTTAACATTAACAAGACCCATACACTCTACGCTGTGGCGTCGTCGGGAGGACATGTTTAGGATCATCGTGAGTTCAAACGTCACCATCCACCAAGAATAAATTTCACAAGAATTTCCTCGTGTCGAACCTCAAAAATACTCTCCCTGGGCCCGCAGCAGCTGGAAGTGGTGGATGTTGGCACGTCTCGGCCTGTCCCGCTTTTCCACGGGGGGAAGGTGTTTTAAGGCTGACCTGATAGTTTGGGTAGGCAATTGGTTGCCATTTTTTACCAGTATAGTCTAACGGACTGATACCCTATAATTAGCTACCTATAATACATTGACGAAATGCATGTATACTGCAGTAAGAAACATACGCGGAAATACATCTGGGCGGTAATAACATGGCTTTTCGTGGGATAACTTTGCTCAGAAACATTAACTCCTCAAGAGCAAAACCCGAAAAAAGCACACCCAGTTTAATGTTTGCCATTTATAGGTACGCTGGATGTAGCACTCGCTAAAAGGCGTCCTGGCCCTCTCTCTGATTGGCCAGCACCCAATCGTATGTTAAGGTACTAGTGGGGTATGAGGTATTAGTCCGTTGGACCACTTGCAAAAGGTTAACAAAAGGTTAACCTGGTTAACCTTTAGCAAGAGGTACAACGGACTTATACCCCACTAATACCTTAACAAACGGCGTCGTCGACAGACCATGGGTTTTTGGGTCGTTCGTTCGAACCTCACGTCCACCAGTAATATATGTTTACCACTTTCCCCATGTCGAACTTGAAAAATACTCTTCCAGGTGTTCCCAGGAAATGGAACCGCTTGTATACTGACACGTCCGCCCGTATATCCGGCCGACCTGCTGTCCCGCCGTTCCAGGGGGGGAGAGTGTTATAAGGTTCAGTTTGGGTCAGCCATTGGTTGACCTTTTGCAAGTGGTCAAACGGACTAATACCCCACTAATTCCTTAACAAAGCCTTATAACACGTACCAACGATGGCGTCGACTGATAGATTCCTTGCACACCTCTCTTTCGCGTAGTATGTTTTCGTTGCTCCTATTTTTGGCTCGTGCCCATTCCTTATCGCGCGGTAAACTTGCTCCGGTGATACGGTATGTAAGGCACAGCGGGGAGTTTGCTCGCTCGACAACGATACACCGATAATATCGCCGCGGGTAGAATTTAGCTCAGAAACGGTTAATCGCACGAGTAGTTTGTCCGCCAGTGTTTGCTCGATATAGAGCGGAAAAAACTAGTCCTATGAGGGTCACCCCACGGTAGGGGTGTAGCAGGAGGTTTTGAGCTCCTAGCATGAGGCGTGCACTATCTCACCCGAAACATGACTTCGAAGTCCTTCGCTCGCGCAACCCAACCAATATTTCTGTGTGCTAGTCCTAAATCGAAAATTAATACACTCGTGAAATTAGCACACTAACCAGTTGTTCCTCACTTGAGGAGCTGAACTATTAATAGTCAGAAACGTTTGGCCCAGAAAGTGCAACCCCCATCGTGGGATGACTCATTAACTGATCATAGCATGGCTTGGGGGGTGGAGAAGCACGATCGAATCATGTTATACCAAGCTGAAGCGCATTGCTGTGTGTTCCGTGTTGTCCTCCATAACCAAGTTGCTGGACGTCACGTACACGTTGCCACATGCAGTGTAGTTGTCGCGAGTATCACAGAATTTCCGTCAAATTATTACACAAGATATGTTAATAATGTGGGTACGTAAACTATTACGGGGCACCATGGTAAATAGGACCAAGTATTGTTAGCAAAAATAGGTAAATATATAGGTTTTTGTCTTTACCGTAGGTCCTGTTTACTATGGCCCCCCGTAATAGCACTTTTCCGATGCCGAAAATTGATGCATTAACCCGACACCACTCCATCTTGCAGGTGTTGGGATGGGATGCAAGTGGCACCATCTTCTTCAACGATGTCATTTGCACGAAGAACTGGGCTCTAAATGACGGCGGCTGCTTTTACGGTTTGGGCAGGGGCGTCTTCAACGATGGAGCTTCCGTGCTGGACAACGGCGCCACTGACGGAGGCTGCATATGTGAGCGCAACACGTGTCGGTTGGTACTCTTTATCAGGTAGGCGTGTTCTACGATAATAGATAGAGGTAGCACTTTTTGGCTTTTTGTTTTCAGGATGACGGGGCTCCTTAGCCCAAAATTGTCGGAATGTCATTCTATTTTTGCAATCTGCTTTCTTTTAATAGATGAGCCACGGGTTTTTTCATCGAATTGCTGTTTCGGTTTGCTCAAAATCATTTTTTCGGTGGGGCATAGAGCTCCTCAAGCGAGGAGCTTCAGAAAACAAATGATGGACCTCTATCGTAGAATGCGTCGGTACCAGGTACTCCTTCGTGGGGGCACCGCTGCTTCCACCAGCATTGCCATATTAATGGGGCTTCAAACAATCCTCTTCCTGATTGGGTCGCGCACGGACGTACAGCAGGCGCACGCAAGGAAGCAGAGTAAAGAACCTACAGTAAGCAAAAACTGAGGGTCTGGTTTTTTAACCGTTTTGAAAACTGACGCATGTCTGTCTGTGTGAGTGTTCTCCACATTAAACTGATATTTCCACCCATTTGCATCTGTTGCTGGGCTAGAACACACATTCCACGACGCGCGCTGAAGCGGTCGCGAAGAATCCGGGGTCGGATGAACGAGTAAGATATCCATACGGAGAAGATGCTCTCGCCGGTTTCACGTCGTGCGGTCGAAACTTCATTGAGGGAGATCGATTTGAATATGGTTGTACGGGGTCAACTTGGCCTGACGTAGTTATGAGAAACAATCCCACTGACTGTACACACGGCCTGAAAAACCCTCAGCACTTCCACTCCTCCAGTAGCTAGCGCCGGACGTTGAAGCCCATGCTGAAACAAATGTCTCACATACACGGTAACCGCGGTGATCACTGTTAGAGCGCGGCGGCCAGTCCATTGGCATCCGTTCTGAAAAAGCAAGCTGACATCAACGCTGTCGTCCTGGCCGACTAATTTGTATTTCGCACACGCTCCCGTGGGCCTTGTAGCATCGATATCGCGCTGGCCAACAAACGAGCATTGTATATATGTTGAGTCACTGTTTCAGCCTTGATCTATCATTAGCAGCAGAACCTAAGCCCAACCCTACCTCCCACGGCATGCCACATGCGCCGTCGGCCTGACGGTTGCTTGCCTGGCTTAATAAGCTTCGTCGCAACCAGAATATGTTTTGTGTTTTTCTAACGTGTGATGAGCAGATGCGGGCGAGGGCGGCGAAATCACCGTTAGCGGTGGGACCTTCACGTGCCAATCTAGCTCAAGGGGTGGCTTTCTTTTTGCGGGAGACAGTACCCGTGTGAAGATCACCGGGGCTTTGATTGAAAGCAACGTTGCGGGCAAGAGAGGCGGCGCGGTAAGTGGTTAGGAGGTGTTGAATGAAGCAGCAACGATCGCACTGTCGTAAAAAAAAACTTTTTGCCGCCCTCTACTGTATGCGTACGGTAGACATTCAAGCAGTCGACGTTTTGATTCCCGGAGAAATCATTGCCCGATTAGAAGGATCAACGTCGCGGGCAAGCGAGGCGGCGCGGTAAGTGGCCCGCAGGTGTTGAAAGAAGCAGCAACGATCGCTCTGTCGTAAAGAAAAATCTTGTTTACCGTCCTCTACTGTATGCGTACTGTAGTCATTCACACAGTCAACGTTTTGACTCCCGGAGAAGTCATCGCCCGATTAGAATGGTCTTCAATTTGTTGTTGATGCATCATACACAAATACGAAATGGTATTACAGTTTTCAACATTTATCAAAGCGAGAGATACCCGCGTCGACGCATGGTTCCCTCTGGACAGTGTTTCAAACGTTTCACGTACCCTCTGCGGACTGTCACAAGCGAGCCTCGGCATAAAACAGGGTGTCACATGCGATGCTGGATCCGAAGTTATCACGAGTTTGCCGTTATAGTGCTTTTCTTTGCAGCAGGGCCGTTTGACAAACTAACCGTTTCCATTCCTTTCCAAAAATGAATATATTGTCGCACAGCGAAGCGTTCTTGTGCAACTACTCGCCTGGCTTTGCTGACACCCGTCAAACAAGAACATTAAAAAAAAAGTTTCGGTAAGGGGCCGTTGAAATGCTCTCTCTGCCTTCTCCTTCGGTCCTGCTGCAACAGCTGTACTGCAGCTGTACTGCAGCATCGGATATTTATATCGAAGGGGGCACCTTCAGAGGCAACAAGGCACTGGAATCGGGTGGCGCGATCGCATTTGGGGGGCTTTCTACGCTGGTAACAATCACTGGAGGCACATTTGAACTCAACAACGCAACGTGAGCCCGAGATCGGCTGCCTGATAGCATTCATACCACCGTCGGCTATGGGATTAATGTCAAGAACACGCGGTTTGTTCGGACTTGGATCGCAGAGCCCAATTCAGACCGGTCTCGTTCTACGATAGCCCCCAAACGTTTCTTTAACGAAATCGCCGCTTTTGAAACCAGCTCCCGGTCGCATCTCCTGAACTACGGTGCCACTTGCCACCCCGACGTCATCGTTCGATAGTCCTTTCCAAAACAAGAAAATAAATGAAGTTTTTTATTTTATTTTGAGTACCATCCTTCCTCGTGTCGGGCAGCCATGAACGCTCGTTCATGAAATCGCTGGTTTTGTGGGGAGGCTATCGTAGAACGAGTCACCGGTTCTCCTTTAGGCTCGAGGAAACTCAATGCTTAATAGTAGCACTCCTGTTCCTCCGTGTCGCTGTAAAGTGTTGCCGTTGTCTACGCACTAACGCATATCGCTGAGCGAGCTGGAGGAGAATGGTGGTTAGAAAGACAAAGCATTGTCGCGTTGCCACTAGGCTAACCGGCTTCGCAATTGCTCGCCACGCGCTTCCCCAGATTCTACGGCGGGTTCGCATTTCTAGACACTGAGGCAAGCATCAAGTGCGAGGGAATCACCATCGATCGAAACTACGCTGGTGAACAGGGTGGAGGTATATATGCCCGAGAAGCCACTTTGGTGAACTCAAGCTGTGACCTGGTCGGCAACGAAGCGCCTCAAGGAGCGGCCATCTACCTCACAAACGTAAAGAGCGCCTTGATCGAGAACCACAACGTCATCAACAACTTGGCCTCGGGCGGCAGCGTGGTATATATGACCGCGAGTCCCACCATTGCTAGAAGGGTGACGTTCGAGTCGGGCATCGGCCTTCAGGACGATCGGTCAAATCGCGCCATTCAGTTGGACGGCGACGCTACACTTACCGCGGAGGATTGCGTCTTCGATGGATGGCTCGGCGACACTATTATCTACCACAAGAGCTCGGCTGCAGGCTCGCTTGTTCTTGACAGCTGCGACTTTAGGGGCAGCTCCGCTGCTATGGCGGTCATCTCGCCCCACTCGGACGCCGAAATCCGTAACGCTGTCGTCGGTGATCGGATGTTCGTAAATGCCAGCACTGTTAGAAGCTCGCTGGAGCTTGTCGACCGTGCTTTGGACTGCAGTGATGCCAATGCGTGCGGGGCCGGGGACTGCGTGGACAGCAGTCTCGGAGTACTTTGTGAGTGCCTTGAGGGTGGCGAATGTCTGAACAATGGCGGCGAACTATCCCTGGACATCAAAACTCTTCCAGATGATAAGACCTACAGCCCGGACACGGTGTCATATGAGCTCGTGGTCTCGTCGGCGGCAAATGGAACGACGTACGCAATCTGGAATCTGACGGCCATAGATCGAGGCCTTCACCTAGATTTAGTTCCTTCTAGCGGGATTTTGCCGCCTGGGAGTGACGTGGTGGTTAAGGTTGTCGGCACTCCTATCGAGAAGGACGGGGGGGGGAACCTCACTAGCAGATTCTTGCTGACATCCGTAGGCAACGCCAGCACGGACTCGACCGGTGGAGGCGTCAGGCTAGAGGTTAACTCGACTTTTTACCTTTGCCCAGCCTTCGAGTACGCCAAGCCAACGGCTGACGGAGATGACAGCGTATCGTGCGAACAGTGTGCCACAATCGCGGGTGATAAGGGGGTGAACTGCGATTACTCGGGAGCAACGCTGGCCTCGCTGCCTATCCGGCCGGGTTACTGGCGATCGGGTATTACATCGCGGGTGATTCACAAATGCTTTTACTCTGGGGCGTGCATGGGCGGGACAGAGATATTCGGTGCAGATGACTACTGCGAGGATGGGTACAAGGGTCCATGTGAGTCCACACACAGTAAATCGGTAGCGCGCATCTTGAATACTTAGCTCTGGGCGCGGGTGGTGTTCCGCTAGTTCCGTTTCGATGAAGGGAGATTACGGGAGATTAAGTGTCGCCAGTGAAAGTTTGTGTGAACTTCGACGCTGGACAATGTTTTTGTAGGCTGTCCGCAGAGGGATAGAGATCGCGCACTGTTTGCTAAGGGTTGTTTTTTTAGTTCGTATGGTAAGCTCGCACCAGCACTCGAACCGACTAGCGGCGACGTTCCAAGGCCATGGACACCGAACAACAGGGAGACTGTTACATTGCCTCATGTGAAACTCGTACGTGCTCGTGTGTACGAGCTCACAAGCGTAGTTCTGATATTATGGCTTATATAGGCACCGGTTCGTGCGATGTAGAAATACCAGTCTGACGATTTTTTATATTTGTATTCCCAGCTTCACATACATGCAGGTTGATATGCTTCTTTCATACACCCCGCCCCGATGACATCCACGTGTGTATATGCCAAGGGTGGTCTCTCCGGCCTCGTGGATTATTGATGGGGTATATTCGCGCGAAACCAACAGGGAGCCGAGTAGCTCTCTACGTGTCATTCGTGCCGCTAGTCTGCGTATTACAATACTTTCTACGTGTCGGCTCGTTCTCCCCGAGGGGAGGAGCAATGAGGTTTGGGAAAGCGAAAGGCAATATATTACGTGGCTCTGTGGTGTGCTCTACGGGGCCGTCTCTATCTTGAAGTCCTTTGTCGCGTGGAAACATGTGCATGATACGTCTCGTTGTCAGATGAAAACATACGCTATACGCCGGGGAACTCGTCTCGTCAGCTCTATGGTAGAGCTCGAGCTGAGAGCAAGGTCGACGCGATGCTATCGTGTGGGAGAGCATGACTGTGCGGAAGCTGTGTGGGTGCAGGAGCAGGGAAATGTCAGAGACGACGGTACTTGAACTTTCCGTCGTCGTCCAACACAACTGTTTACACTTACGACGGATGCGATACCTGCATTTTGTGGTCGCACAGCGAGACTTGCCTCATCAGCTCAACGAACAGAGCTATGGCAGAGACAGAGCTCGACCTGAGAGTAAGGCTGGCGCGGCACTAGCATGGATGCGATGCTTCTATGCAGGGGTGTACGGCGGTGTGTGGACTGTGTTGGCGCGGGTGCAACGTCTTGTCAGCAATCAGGGCATACGTCTCGTCATCACCAAGTGTGTTTCTCGTTTTATCGGCTCTCCCCCGCCAACCAAACCCTACTAGACAATAGACTGGAAGCCTTCTTCAAGTGAACTCAGAAGAGTGGACTCAGAACTCGCCTGGGAATCGAGTTTCAAATAGGTGGCTTCAGTATTATGTAGCCAATTGGTTTTGCCCAAGAAGCAGAGCCAAAGCATAGTCTAATAGGATTGCTTCTGAGCCGATACGCTGCAGTACGGTGTCTCTCGGCTCCATTGCCGGGACATTGTGGCTCTAGCTGCCTCTCCGATTGTAGCATGTTCCTGGTATGGCACATCTTGACCGCCCTCGCGGGCGGTTGTTGCCTTGTGTCCCTCATCACATCCATCGGTCACATTCAGCTTCCATCACACCCGCTCCCGCGACTTTGTTTGTGTTCTTTCAGATTGCGCTGTATGCGCCAAAGGGTACGGAAGGAGCCTCAGCAACACTTGTCACTCCTGCGGCGATACCAAGGCCCGGCTGCTCATCGCGTCGTGCGCGCTCTTCTCCGTGATGACCCTGCTGCTGCTACTCCTCGCAGTGGTGTTCTTAATCGGCGGGCTTGACGCCGTCGAAATGGTCCGTCAGTCCGCGATTAGCAATGTGTCCGGGGTGGGCAAGGCATTCGGATGTCGGCGCTTTGTGCCAGAGGGAAGCTTGCGCAAAGAACGAAATTATGGCGTCGGCGACAGGGAGGACGCTTGGAATGGTAGCCATTTCCCGGCGATCGGCGTTACACAGGATTTTCAACATGGCGATGGTGGGCGTGGTGATGATTTTGGCAGAGGATTTCCGCCCAAACGTTCACAGCCAGACGAGCTTGGTATGGCATATCCTCAGCCTCTCGGTGCTGCTGTCGGGGTCGAAACTGGTGTCAGACTGCCACCCGTGGGGGGTAGATACGCTCTACGCGACGAGGCAACATCCAATGCCAGTCGGTATACTCAGCGATCTTCCCTCCCTGGCGCAAGTGTATCTGGGGCAGTGGTGGGCAGGAGAATAGAACTGGACGCCGGCCCGATGCCAAAGAACTGCGGGTTTACGACTAAGATTAAGCTCTGGTCACAAAGGGTCCCAGTGGACAAGATCAAGATCCTGGTGGGGGTATGGCAGATCCTTACTGTATTCTCGAGCATTACGGGGGTCGAGTATCCGGTTTCCTACTCGTTGTTCTTGTCGTGGGTCAACGTCTTGAACTTCGATATAGGGTACATCGCCTCGGCCTCTTGCGCCTTGCCATACGTGAGCTTCTATCAGAGTCTACTGGCAATCACGCTCGGGCCGTTTGTGGTTGCTGCGGGGCTGGCGTTGACATACCGGACAGCGAAGCGTAGGGCGGGAATTGGGTCGGTAGGGGTGATCGCAAGGAGAGCTGCATGGTCGAGGCATGTGGCAGCAGTGTTGCTTCTAACGTTCTTGGTGAGATGTCTATATAATAAATGTTATTATTCCTATTTTTCCGTTTGTCGCTCTAGGAAGCCTAATAGCCAGGCCGGGGGATGTAGGCTAGGGGGGTACTCGTGGTGGTTGTAGGGCTTGGGTGTAGGGTGGGACCCATTCGTGGGTGTTGCATATTTCCTCGTGTAATGTTGAGTGTATCCGAGGATATATCTGCTGGAGCGACTTCGAGATGAGCAGGTGACAGTGGCATATAGACAGAACGACACGTACCGGTGCAGGATAGATCACGTAGGGGGTAACTACTTATGTTCCGATACCATACACCGATGGCAGTATTTCAGCCAACACTGATACATAGTGCGATACGTGAGGTCCATTATTTACACTTTGCGGCAACGTACTGCTGTACAGTCATATCTTGCCCACACCTTGTTTTCGGCACCAAGCGGCCGTCGACTACTTTTCGTTAGAACGAGGCTGTCCCCCCGACCCCGCGGTAACTGACCCGTTTGGAATACGCCAATTGCAGGTGTTCACCTCGGCTTCTTCCACCGTATTCAAGACATTCGCTTGCGACGATGGGGTTGTGAACGGGCAGAGCTACCTCAGGGCAGACTACAGCATATCGTGTAACTCGAGAGGACACGAGATGTTTAGGTTATACGCCGGGCTTATGATACTGGTGAGTAGGTCGCTGTGCCGAGTGTTGTCGCCGTGAGTAGATTACACTGCCTTGCTGCTGAATCGGTCGTACTCCAACCCGTGTACCATGCAAGTGAGTGCATATCTGCACGTCTTTGGTTGCACATTTGCGATGGGTTAGCCTGATCATCGTTCCCCGTGTCGGTTGACCTACCCGTGGTTCCCGACCTTCGTCTGGCCGTTGAGAAGGTGTACCCGATTGGCGTCCCTGTCCTGTACACCTTCGTTCTCTGGAAACACCGGCAATTGCTCAACCCTCGAATCGTATCCGGCGGAAATCCCGGCGACGATGGTGCCAACGAAGACAACATCGGAGCTGGCTTTAGCAGAACATTCGACACTCCCACTGCGATACTATTGACGGCATCAAATGGCCAGACCAAAGCTTATTGGTCTCCGCAAGAGTTGCAAGAGCTGGATGAAAGAGTGAAGGCGAGGACGGACAATCCAGAACTGGTCCCTTTCAAGTTTCTGTGGAGAGACTTCGGTGAGGGTTAGCAAGGAGACGACGTTTTCCCGGTGCCCGGTGCATGTTTGGATGGTTCGCGTTGGTGTGACATGCGCTCAGTATGCTCACACAGGCGAAGTCTGCGTGCTTAGGTTTGTCCTACGACCGCTATCCTTGTGAATGATGGGAATAAATCGACATCTCCTCGGAGTGTTGATGTCACACCGGCCGTTGGCAACTGGAGGTCAGAACGAACAGTATTCGACCCGCCACCATGCCGTACCCTTAACCTCTGGTCCAGCAGTATCTACTGCCGGGTAGACACGGATGTCTTGAAATGCATCAAACGCCATCCCTTACATTACCACAACGGATTCCTACGCAGGCCCCGGCTTGTACTACTACGAGGTGATCGAGTGCGGCCGGAGGGTACTTTTGACTGAAGTGCTCATTTTTATCGCGCCGAACACCTCGGTACAGGCAGCCATGGCTTGCATCTTCGCCTTCGTGAGCCTGCTTGGGTTCGAACTCATGCGACCCCACGCGGACCCAGCAGACTCGTGGCTCTACCGCCTGGTGAGCTGTGTTACTGCTACAATGTATACATACTGTCTGCAGGACGGTAGTGGGGTGAACTTGGAGGTGTGCGTCAATTTCTCCCCTGGAAAGTGTAGTTCGATGCTGTGATGTTGGTTCAGGGCCGCATGGCAAGAGTATAGGATGAGAGAGGTGCGGATCATGTTGGCAGCATGGAGCAGGGAGCTAAGGCGTAAGCTGGAGTCGCCTTGAGGCAACCTAACGGAATAAGTGTGGCGTTGAAGGCGTGTGACGTTAGGGGCGCAAATATTGTGAGAACGAGGAAGTGCTCGTTCGTGCATATAATTAAACCGATGGGAGAAGACGATTGACAACGTCACGGCGCAATAAAACGATGTGACGAGGCCTACAGAGCCCGATGTTGCGCCGACGTTGCGACGATTCATACCTTGAACGGGTGTTCCACAGGGCAGTCGGGCACTCCAACATTTTCAACCCCGTGACTGCCAAGACGTTGAGCGTGCGGTTTGGCTTATGGGGCGGTGATAAAAAACATTAAATGTACCGTGCCGTGCTAAACCTTGCGTCGATGGGAGGAGACCGTCCACAGATGAAATAACCCCCCGCCGGCCGAGGACGTCACTTATTCGACGCGAGTGAGAAACAACAACTGTTTATTCACCTCTTCCTACGTGCACAACTTGGACTGTTTGTGTAACCATTCACAGGGCTGCGTGATCATATTTCTGAGCTATTTTCTGGCGCTGCTGATCAAGATGGACGCCACCGGAGAGGCCAACAGATCCGCCCTCGGAGGCTTTTTGGTTGCCGTAAACGTGTCTCTCGTCGCCGCCGTGCTGGGCACGGCGTGGTTTGCCATTCGGCAGATGGTTGACGACTCCCGCGAGGAAGACAACACCTCTGCCTGAACCAAGGCCATGCTTACAGCTAAGCATGTTGCCGTAAACAGCGCTTTTGGCTTGCCCGCGAAGGGATAGCCGCAACTTCACCGGCATACTCTTTGTGTGGGAGGGCTTATGTTCGCGCGGCTTGGGCTCCTTTTCGTTCCTACATGTTTGCCCCACCGCCGCTGGGCGCAATGTTACATTGCTCCCCGGGCCTGCAAGGGGGTGGTACAAACAGTACGGCAGCGTGGTTGAGTACTGTCTGTAGATTGGCGCACGTGCGAGTGCAACTGCCACAGAGAGTAGAAAGGCTGGCGTCTCAACCATGCCCGCAATGGTCCTAGCATCCGTGAGTCTTCACATCCCGCGCAAACCTCCCTCGATCGCATCATGATTTTTGAAGTTAAAAGGTAGGATAAGGTTCAGCGTGGAATCCCCGCAGCATGTGTGTTGCTGAGCAGCACTGGTACGTGGCTTGTGGTTCGTTAATCCCGCCATGGGTCCAGTTGTGCCCGTTTCGTGTGAGCATTATGCTTACTATTATGTTTGTGTGAGGTTAGTTTACTTCGTGCTTCCGTCTATATATTTATATAGGATAAGAGCTCGGGTTTCGATATCGCGGGGGGTCGACCGACACTGGCAGACCTCGGGTGATTATTTTCCCAGTGACCGTGATCTGCTGGTACTGCGCGAGGCGTCTACCATCGTGAAGAGCGCGTGGTGACTTGCGGATAGAGTCGGTAGGTCCCCGAGACATTGTGGAATTACCCCGAGCGCTAAAGGGATTACCTCAAGCGTTAAAGGGGCCACCTGGTGCTGTTGTCAAGCTTATTACGTCGTACAGCACAACCTTTCGCTGACGCAACCAGTCCTGAGCGATAGTTGTGTCCTTTTGCACGGCCCAGGGCGCCTACTGCTATCAGCAGCACAGCACATACATCTACTTCGGGCGTTCTTCGCAACGGCGCACTGCAACCATGTATCTCCACTCGTCAGCTCGTCAGCTCAGCAAGTAGTGCGTAATGAAGTACACAGGGCGACGATGTACTGTGGTGTGTGTGAGGGCATGACGATGCAATCATTCGCCGGCATGGCCGGCGGGAAGGACACGGGACCAGACAGGCCAGACACGCATATCGAATCGATCGAATCGGTATAAGATCTAGTGGACGACCCATTCCAAGCGTTTCAAGGCAACGAGGGGTCAACGGAACGATCCGGATTGGTGATCGAGGTCGAGGCAGTACTGTGAACAACGGTGGCCCAGAAGAGGGTGGACGTGGTCGGGTAGTCCTAGAATGAGCTGAAAGTATGTTAGATTCACTACCCATGGAGAGGGCGATCAGGCGACTTCCAACCCACGCTGCGTAAAACGAGTTACTTTTGAGTTGCGGTGAAGTGAGAGGGAGGCGGTGGCTTGACAGCAGTAGTGTCACCGCTGTTGACGAGAGAAGTAGATGACAGCCCGTGTGCCAAGGTTTATATTTGAAAATAACAACAGTAGATGGAGCAGTTGCTGCCGCTCCCTCTTACTGTCTGTAGTATTGTTTGTGTGTATCCTCCGTTCGTCCCTGTTGTGCAGCGGTATCTCACTCCTTGGGGCGTCTCGTGTACCTGGTGTATATCGTTCTGTGTTTGTAGACGTGTCGTTGTGCCTCTTTATCGTACCAGGTAGATGTTTTTATGTTCTCCATGGTTTTACTATGTTTTCCTCTGCTCGTTCGAACATGATGGCATGGTTATTGCGTGTCTCCTTTCAATCTGGAGCGGTGGTATCTATGTCGCGTTGTTCGTGAGCCAGGAGTCGCCACGATAGCGTGTTGTTTTCGCCCTTCCGGCGTTGACGGAACTAACGCGGTTGGACAAGGAAGAGGTAAAATGGAATGTGTACTCTCTGTCGCGTGGTTTGTGTGTCAAGAGTAGCCACGCTAGCGTGTTGGTTACGCTCCTAACGCGCTGACAGGACCTACGCAGTTGGACAAGAGTGGGGTACAACGATTTTGGGACGTACGCATAAACCAGGTGAACGATAAGCTCTTGACATAGAGTTACAGCTGGGGGGGCAGAGGCTCTATGCCATCACCCAATACGCCCAGGTGGCGAACAATATATGCTGACACGCCACTACATCTCGCGACGGGGGGAATACATCCGGCCTTTCCGCTACAAGTAGACGTATGACACATTCCACGATAGAGGTTCACCATTTTTTTTCTGAAGCTCTTCGCTTGAGGAGCTCTATACCCTCACCGAAAAAATAATTTTGAGCAAACTGAAAGTGCAATCCGATAAACAAACCCGTGGCCCATCTATCCAAAAAAATAATATTGCAAGAATATAATGACATTCCGACGATTTTGGGCTAAGGAGCCCCGTCATCCAGAAAATAAAACGCCAAAAATGCTACCTCTATCGTTGAACGCGTCGTATGTATAGCCGTAAAACCCTCCACCTGCGCCGTGTCTGCATCTTACCATGAGCTCAATCAACAGTACTGGATGGCGTTGCATACGGGAAGAAGCAACGACAACACACTACAGCCCGGACCCCGGTGATAGTGGCTTTATATATGGTATCTGCCGCGGCAGGGCCCAAACCTATTGTGACGCATTGTATGTACCAAGGCAAACGCATTACCGCTCTTGGACAGTTTCCATGCCATCCCCATTAAAAATTGCCAACTAAAAAGCAGCCAGCGGTATGCGTCGGCGTGCTTTTCCTCGGTGTACTGCTTAATTCAACTTGACCCGGCCTGTACTCGACTTTCGTGGTCGTTGCCCAACACAACCACGACGTGGGACTCGTCTCATCGACTCTATGGTAGAGATCGACCTGAGAGTAGGGCCGATGCGATGGTCTCGTAGATGCGATGCTATCGAGCGGGGGTGGACGATGGTGCGTGAGCTGTGTTTTACGTCTCGGCATCATCAAAAAGGCTAACGATCTCACCCGCGCTCCTCGACCACAATACGGTACAAAAGAGTACAACATAAAAAATAGACTGGAAAACAAAAACTGGAATAAAAAAGCGTGCCTTGAACAAAGTGCACTCAGTAGTGTCTAGGAATTGCGCTTACAAAAAAATGGACTCAGAAGTAGCAAAGTCTTCCCGTAGGAATGGCGCAAAAGGTTTTGCTCATACCATTTTAGCGGCTGTATCTCGCGAGGAACTTGAACTATGAGTGGTAATGTTGTCAGGAGCAATTCGTTTTTTGTGAGAGCTTTTCCATTGCAATTGGTGCTTCACACAGGGACTGGGTTCGAAGTCTTGACGATGGCGTAAATATTTGCCAATGGCCCAAAGATTTGCCCAATTCTTGACGAAATCGGAACGCTACCCGGTTTTGGGCAAATTTTGAACACTTGGCAAAGCCTTACTCCCTCGCAAAAACGTCGAGGCCAGACCCAGCGTGAGCTGTCAACTGCAACGTAAACCTCTGGCAATAAGGATTCCATACTCCTGACACCGGAAAGTCTTATTTCAAGTTCCTCGCGAGGCACAGTCGCTGAAATTGTGTAAGAAAGAATATTTCCGAGGTCTATGATTATGTTGCCATTGCCACCGGCCTTAACGGGGGAGTTCGGAAAATCGGGAGGCGTTCGCGATTTGTCGGTTGTCAAAATAAAGAAACGTTTTTATGTTTTTACATAATTCTAGGGTAGCTCTCTACACTGAAACGAGCCTAGCAATAAACTACGTAAATGGAAACGTGCCAGTGTGAAAGTTGGGTTCACAAAGTAACGAACAGAAACTAAGTAGAGTACACAACAAGGTGCAAACCGAGTAAAAATCGGGGGGGGGGGAACATTGCTGGTTTCCAACGCTTTGGAGGCAAAAACAAAACTGGGTTAATCGATTTGTTGTTTTTATAGTAACGCCCCCTATCCGGGTTTTGGGTTGTAGAAAATGCTACCAGGTATTCGGTGCCTCCCTACGAGTATGCTTTGGACGCATTCAACACTGAACCTAACGCGAGGGCCACGCGAACATAACTCAAATCGGAGCCGGCCAAGGGGAAGGGACAGGGGGGCATTTTAAGCATTTGATATATTCATGGTCTTCGGTCAGACAAGGCATTCGTTCAAGGAGAAACATCATAAAGTACTCCTGTCGCCAAATGAAAAACCGGCGGGCAGCGCTATAAATCTCTGTTGGTACTTTACGACGGCAAATCGGATGCCATAGGCATCGATGATAGGGCTGTAGATAGTAGAGCTACTGTTATTGACACTTTATGTCATCTCCGACATATGTATAGTGTATGTACTGGTATTATATGTATGGGTTCTATTTTACGGGGTACCATAGTAAAGAGGACCAAATAATGTTAGTAAAAATAGGAAACATATGGGTTTTGTGTATACCTTAGGTCCTACCTGGTATTTACTATGGTCCCTCGTAAACTGGTGAAACCCACAATAATAGTCCCACTTTCGCAAAGCTGCACTGGTTTTTCAGAGTCGGAAGCTGGAATTGGGCAGGGGTGTCTTTCATGCCGAGACTAAATGAAACAAGGCTGACCTTTCCTGATGTTTTGCTTTTTTCGCACTGGGGGGGACATTTTTTAGTTGTTTCGCCTTTTTCGGGTCACTTTGACCCTCTCTGGTTCATGTAGTACGACTGCGGTGTTTATTCCAATAATCGGATCAGACATGATTGGATCGGACAGACAGACGGACACATTCGGAGTTTTGGCCATATACAACCCCAGTGGACTGAAAAACTACTGCTGTGTTGCTTTTATTAAAGGCCGGTCGTACTTGATACCAGGTATGTTTCTTGTCTTCAAGAACAACCCCGTAAACTGTCAGATTCAATCCGTCAAAACCAAGGAGAAATGCTGGCTCTAGGGTCGGGACGCCCCTTACATATATGAGCATTTAGAGACCTAAAACGTCGATCCGCTTTTTTTAAAAAGTTTGACGTGGTGTTTTGGAAAAGAAGAACGGCCGAATGAATGCCTGCTCGTCTCAGAATATGTGCCGCTATTCGGTGAGAGTCACCTGTACCCGCCATGTTTCTCTCCAGAATCGTAGGTGATTAGGGTTGATAATCAACCAAAACACGGGCTTGATTTGATTATCGATTATTTAGGGATTGTTTTGCTTGATTAATCATGATTATTTGATTATTTGGCTTGTATGGCATACTAAAACCATTATGTATATTTTTATGGTGGTTTAGTATGGTGATGCGGACACCCATACGATTTGTTTGTACACGAAACGACATACACTTTTTGTTTGTGTAGATTTTACAGGGGGTATTCTAAAGCCCATATACTTTATTTATATTGCGTTTTAGTGTAACATACCAGTACTACAGTAGAAACCATACACTGGATTTGTATGGCGTTTTAGTATACCATACTTAAACCCATGTAGCTAGAAATAATACCATACTTAAACCCATGTAGCTAGAATAATCAAATAATCAAGGAAAAAAAATCGTGATTATGATTAGAAATAATCATGGTGTGAAAACGTGATTCATCATGATTGTTTTCGTTGATTACCAACCCTATAGGTGATACTGTAGTTTGACGGTGTCGTCGGTTTCGGACAAAAAAAAACAACAAACAATTTTCAGAGATAAAGTGCTCTTTCCCCCCAAAAAAAAACTGTATTTTTTCAGGTTAACAGGCTTTTTATCTCTGAAAATGAAAATCAATTTCAGGATGTTTGTATCCGAAACTGACGACACCGTCAACACTTCGAACTACGCCTTTGAAAAAAAGAAAGATGGGCCCAGCCAGGTGCGTGCTTCCCACCCGATGGCCGCAGGTATTCTGAAACGAAAAACATGCTTGATTCAGTCGTTCCTCCACTCAAAACCACGTCTATATGCAAAGATTCGGGCCAAAGTTCCAGGTCTCAGAATCCAGCTACCTATTAATAGTGCGTGGTATAAGAGCTGGCCTCCAAAACTTCCGTGCGAGGTGAAGGAACAGGGGCAATGAGGCCAACTCCCGCAAAAGTATTGTGATATACGAAAAAAATATCCGAACCTCTTTTCATGCGTACTTTCGCGTGTTTTTGACCCCGACATCCGACCGAATCGGGTTCACTCTTCTCTGGCTATTTGCGGCCATTTGGTGAGAGTCATCTAGACCCGTTCTTCTTTTCTCCAGAGGCGTCGTTCGATTTTTTTTTGCGGTGTTGCCATTATCGGGCAAAACATCAGGAAAATATTTTCGCATATATCATCGCCGCTTTGTTCGAAAAAATACAAACAGGCCTATTTTTGCGAATGAATCGCGTCCGAAACTGATTTAAAAGGAAATTGCAGTGTATCGATTGTTTTTATTGCAATCGTGAAGAAACGGCAAACGGCGTCGGATGCGCCTCACACAATGGTTGGTAGGAACTCGAGTTTAGCCGACCTGATTTCCGTTAAAACACGCCTGTGAATATGCTGAAACCTCAATTTCTAGATTTCACAATCAGGTTGTTGTAAGGGCTGGCCTTGGGCCCAAAAATAAACCCAAACGGGTCAAAAATGAGGTTAATGAATACGCCGGTTTGGCCGGTTGGAATCGTTTAAAGCATTTGATAGCAGCCGATAGCAGCCGAAAGCAGCCGATAGCAGTCGGTAGCAGCCGATACAGCAGCCGATAGCAATCGATCGCATCCGATAGCAGCCGATAGCAGCCGATATAGCAGCCGATGGCAGCCGATGGCAGCCAATATGGCAGCCGATACCAGCCGATACCAGCCGATATAGCAGCCGATAGCAGCCGATATAGCAGCCGATAGCAGTGCCAGGTAAACCAGATGCAAGCTTGCCAGCCTGAATACCAGAGCTCACACGATTAGAGAAGGAGGGTCGGACAATTAACATCTCCAGAGCAGGGTTAAAATTGGGTGGTCAAATGTTGCGCTGGTGCACATATTTCGCCAGAATTGCGCACCGCGCATCATCCGCCGGTGCCTATATGTGCGACTAGAGCCACATCCATTTTACGTTTATGAACTCCGCACAATTTTTCGCAGTGGAAGGAAAAAAACGCGTGTGTCTGTTTGTCGCCGGCGGAGAAAAATAAATGCGTTCGTTTCACCATATCATATATGGGGCCCTAAGCGAAAAATACTTATTAGTAGGGGCGTTTTTCGTCACAAGCGAAAAGCGTTGAGGCACTTTTGTATAAAAAAGTGGAGAAGGCGGCTCCTTTTTGCCATGCTGCTCGACAAATTCATGCCGAAAAAAACCCTCTTTTTTTGTTACGGCATTGAGTTCGAAGGTGTACCGTTTTCCTCTTCCTGAGGACCAAACAGGTATATATGATAAAGATCGAAAAAATGACGGTTTCAAGATGTTGTTCGCTTACTATGACACGAAGTAGAAAAAAAAAGCTTATTTCGTTTGCACTACTGTGAATGACATTCCAAGCCAACCTGACTCGCGCCTCTACTATTGGGTTAAATGAGCGGGCAAGACGCACATGCACCACGGGTCGGCCGCCAACCCATAATCCATCTCGGAAGAAAGCACAGCAGCACGTACAGTAGACGAAAGCTACGGAAGGGGGGGGGCACTTTTGTTTGGGGGAGCTTTTTTTGCGCGAGAGATAACCCTGTTCCTTTGCGGTCGTGCTGTTTTATTTTTAGCGATGCGAACTCGCATTGGGATGGCGAACTACGCGGCGTCAAACCAAAATCGCCTTAAATTATTTTTTTGTCGGTGAGGTACAGAGTCACTCGGGCGGGTTGGCTCAAACCCGGTAGTGATCAATATAGCATAACATATTAACACCCCCCCGACCGTACCCTTGTTAAGTAGCAGTAGTACAGCAGTGGTACGGTAGGAGTAGTACGGCGGTAAGGCGGTACCAGGTACTGCACAATACATATTGCAGACTGAAGGAATGATTCATGCTCTCGTACTTGTTTTGACGGATGTACGACTTGCTTCGGCTATGATATTTTCGTGTACCTCTTTTGGTTTGATTTTATTATTCCCCTGGGAGGGGTATTCTTCCACTCCGTAGTAACTGGAGCCTGTCCTGTGACCACGGACTTGATGATGTATACCAGGTATGCTAGTTAATGTGAGAACAACAACAACAGAGCAATTCGTACGTACTACTCGGTAAAGTGGTGTGGAATGCGTGGTAAATCGCGGCGCAATCTGAGATTAGCGCCGTGCGCGATACAGCAGCAGTACAAGTACTATTATCAGGACCTTAGTAAACAGCACCAAATATTGTTAGTAAAAATAGGTAACTATATAGGTTTTTGTGTCTACCGTAGGTCCTGTTTACTATGGTCCCCCGTAATAGTATTAATAGTATAAAGCCCTCTCAATCGTAATAAGAACGAGCGCCATAAGAAACTTAGCCTAAACAGTACGGACAAAGAATAAATCCGGCAGCTGTCATACTGAAATTAGTATAGGGTACAAAATAATATCACGCAGCTTGCAAAGATGAGTATCGACCATCAATTTGATCGAACTCACAGCTGACGAATTTGAAGTACTTTTTATGAAATAAATCTGACCTAAAACCAATACTTCGGATGATTATCAGAGGGCCGATACTGTATTCATATCAGTAGTAGTATGATCAAGCAGTATAGCAAACGGGAACAGGTTTCATACAAGCGTGGAGGCGGTCGTGACGGGGGGGGGGGGGGGGGGGTG
>JBBMKB010083063.1:20912-42068 GCA_037833945.1 Alaria marginata
CGTGGAGCAAAGCGCGCGTCACGCATGAGAGAAAAACAGCGTGCACACCCCCCATTAGTAGATTCGAACCCCGGTGCAACAACATGCACACCAACCGAAAATCGAACACCAGCACAACCACCATCGGGGCTGCAGTCTACCACTAGACCACTGAGTCCGTCTTTTGACTTTCGTAAACACTGATGGGAAAACGTCGACGATATGCCATGAATCATGAATCGATAACAGAAAATGGGCAATAATTATTGTTCATAGCTCTACTATCCTCTACTCGTGCGCAGCTCAAGTCTACGCACCGGATCCATCTACCCAACAGCTCCACCGCCTCCTCATGCCCCTTCTTCACACCTGAGGTGTCCCTTACACCTTCTACCTCTTCGTAAAAACTCGACTCTCCTGTCATGCGTACGTAGCCGTCCGGGCGTATCTAGCAACCAACTGCCAAGTGCGGTTCTGCGAGACGTCTACTAATAGCCGCTATCCGGTTCGTATTAGTTGGGCTTGCGGTACGGTTCACGTCGCTCGCCCTTCAATTTCCGATGCCTAGCTTAGCGGGTACACGTCTATGCGCCGAGAAAGACGTAAGACAAGTAGTCGCGATCGAGTCAGCTCGACGTTTTTCTTGGATAATATCAGAGAGAGAGAGCGGACTCGAAAAGATCCAAGCAGTAAACAGTAAACTATAGTAAACTATCAAATCATCGCGCAAGTGAAACCTTAAGGGCGGCGCACCATCCCACCATCCCACCCCCGCACCCCCCCACCATCCAACCGTCTGCACCCTACAAAACCCAACTTGGCTGCGTCCTATGATTTGTTTTTCGGCGCATATATGGGAGGGACGTTTTGAGACGCGACCTCGTAAATCAACCGGCCGGAACTCCAAGTATTATAACGGGAACGATCAAGCCGGAACTCCCCGTTGTAGCTCGACATACTTGAATGTCGTTTTGAGACGCGATCTCCTGAAAAAATCAGCTGGAACTCAAAATACCATAACGCTAACAATAAAGCTGGAACTCCCGATAATGCTATGTCACGCCGTATCATGCGATCGAAAGTTCAACAGCAGCAGATGGGACTGATGTAACAGACTGAAGAGACTGACGGAAACAACCAGCGCGAGAGCGTACGGTTACCTACTAATATACTAGGAAACTGAAAGGGTACTAGGGTCCTTCTACAGCGCCGGTATGTTCCAGCCGGAAATACCGGCACTATAGCGGCAACCGGCACTACTCCGCATACGGCCACTACCTCTGAATCCCACATCATTCTTGCGCCGAGTGATTTCGCAGGCGCTATACCGGGCAACCGGCACTACGCAACCGGCGCTATAGAGGGGCCACTACTGTACTAAAAAAACATGATACGGATTGCATGTGGGGACGAAGTTTTGAACGTCTTGCAGTCAACGACGAGGTTCACAAGCCGGCTGCTGTATCATACCGGGTACACAGGGCTTGTGTCCGTTGCTGCGAGCGCGCTATGCCGGAAAAAAATACACAAAAATACATAAATAAACAAAGTCGGAGAGCCAAACCTCGTGAGTACTCGTACATACGAGCACCGAGTATTAAACACAAGATATCGGGTATAATACGATATCTCGCAAGAAGCTTCCTACCAGGGTACGTGAGTACAGCATAATTTCGACTAATCTAGGACGAAAGCAACAGCCACAACAGCTAAACCACGCTCACCTGAGTAGTACCACTCTGAACGGAAATGTAAGGAACGTTGGGGTATTAAAATGTAATCCAAATGGTCCTAATATTTCCGCCCAGGGTTGTACCAGTAAGTACGCAAAAATCGGGGGAGGACGAGAGCTTTCCATACACAGCACCGTTACGGGGTGTCTATGCTGCGTACAGAAAGCAATACCAACACCATACAGCAGTACTCGTAGTAATCTCGTTGATCAAAAATCAAAATCGATGTGATACCGATATACTGGAACCACTCTGTCCGTAAATATAAGGACTGTTGGGTTCTAAATACGAGTATCAAACGGCCCTTACCTTCTCGGACAGAGTGGTGACTTGATACCAGTACGTACGCAAAAATCGGGGAAGGACGAGAGAGAGCTACGAGTATGATACGATCCATACACAGCAGCGTCACGGGACGTCTACGCTGCGTAGAGAAAGCAGTACCAACGCCGTAAAATACAGCAGCAGTCTCATCAATCCAAAAATCAAAATCCCTGTCACACACCACTCTGGCCGAAAACATAAGAATCGTTTGGTTATCAATATGAACACCAAACGTACCTAACATTCTCCGACAGAATGTGTCCGACAATATAAGGACCGTTTTGGCATTAATATGAGTACGAAACGTTCCTTACATATCCGCCCAGAAAGGGAGTGTGGCAACTCAACTCTCTCGGTCGGGGTTCTCGCGGTTAAGTCGGCCGAAAAGCGGCAATTTGTTAGGGAAAGTTCCGGTCGCAGAAGAACTTATCGAGTACACGACCGCCGCCAACAGGGTAAAGAAAAGCACGTCCGAGCCCACATTCGTCAGCGGGTCCAGCTTGTACGCGTCCTGCCCAAGAGACCACACCGTCAGAGGTCCCAGCACCGCCGGGGTGATGAGCGCGATGTCGAAGTTGATCGCCTGCACCATGTTGAACCTCACCAGCTTGTTGATCTCAGGCTTCCGCGACAAGATGGACATGCCGAAGAACATCGCCAGCGTCACGAATGGGAGGTTGTTGAACAGGAGCAGGGCTCCGGCGATGGGTTCCGCCCAGGCCACTTGCTGAGGGAACGCCGTGAAGAGGTGCTGCGCGTAGACGATGCCGTCCGACATCGGCAGCAAGTACGGAAGAGCGCACAAAGCTTTTTCCGCCGCTGTAGCGTCCGCATCATTGCTGTCCGCGGAAGAACCCGCCCCTTTCCCCTCCGCCCTGTTCTTCTCGCCCATCTCCTCCTTCCGCTTGAGCGACCTCGCCTCTAACTGCTCCTCCCTCTGCTCCCGGAACATGCTCTCCAGCCTCGCCCTCAGCTCTTCCGTCGGGGCAAACTCGGACTGCTGCAGCAGCCCGTCCCCATTCTGGTCATACATGCCGATCAGCTTTCGCGCAAGGTCGTCCGGGAACAGGCAACCTCCGGGAAGCTCGGCAATCTTCTCGTCCACCTCTTCCACCGTCGGCTTCCGGCCCATACGCGCCGTCAGCTGCTTGGTGAAGGTCTTCTTCAAGGGGCCTTCCAGGCCCGCCCTGAGCTCGCCTATCCCCACGGCCCCGTCATTGTTGGAGTCGAACTTCGTGAAAGACAGGTCTGCCCCCGCTCGCCGTGCTTGCTCTCGCTCCACCTGGAGAGCGTCGGCCTGGGCACGGAATGCGGCAGCGCTCGCGCGTAGCTTGGCTGCCTTCTCTTCGCCAGTCTCCTCGGCGTTGTTCCCGTCAGCAGCGCTCATGCGGAGAGGGGAGGGAGGGGTGGCTGATCCTAACCCCCCGCGGCGGGCAGCAGCAGTGGTGTGATACATACCAGTAAGTCCGATTGAAGTTACTGAGGAAGAAGCTTGTTGGTGTTGAGCGTTGGGGGGAGACCAAGAGCTCGGTGGGGTGACGAAAGCAGTGGCCAAGCCTAGGACGAGAGGCATCGACACGAAGGCCCTCATAGCTGTGGTGGACAGCGTCATGATGCCCGCAGTTGAGTGCGCTCCTCAGACTACCGTATACGTCGCTGCTACCTGGTAGCTATCAATAGCTGCTGCTGCTTGCTGTGGTGGTGTCAGGCTGTTGGGGCCCAGGTTATAGCAGGGCACCTAAAAAGCGAGAAAAGACGTGCAATAGTCACCCGTAAGAGTGTGCAGCAGTGTATAGTATAGCACAAGCGTCACCATGCTGCGCACGTGCCGTACAACTCACTACTTAGCAGTTCGGACATGTCCCCTACTGATTGTAGCTGGGGAGCCGGGGTGGTGCTGCTGTCATGGCAAATTCTCTTCGACGCATCTCCAAATTTCGTCACATCAGCATCAGCTGCCTACGTTGCGTTGTCTCACCAAAAAAAGGCACGGATGTTGATGTGATGACTGATCACTGACGCAGGTCAGCCGCTCCTATCCAAGCAGATGGCCGACGTGTCGTAGGCACTGCTGCAAGCTGGCTCCGGGCTTAGCGACCCCAGGCTGTCTCCCCTTCAGCCCAGTGATGTAAGCTCGGTGCTTGCTGCAATGCTGGCGGCGTCACTCCCAGCCTCACGCCACATTTCGTCAGAAACTGCAGCTGCAGCTGGCATAATTGCGCCGCATTGGGTTCCCGAATAGTCTGTCGAAACGACACATGAGCCTAGTTTCAGGTGAACCACGCTCAGGCCGCATCGTGGTGGTGGGTGTTGGTGTGGTGGTGGGTGATGGTGGGATGGTGTACTCGTAGGCTGTGAACGTTGTAGGCTGGGGACTGTAGGCTGGAGACTTGCAGGCGGTGGCATGGCAGCAATGTTAGGAACTGCAGGGACTAAGGGTGCATGGATTGAACATTGTTGCTGTATCATTGATCTTGTTCGTTGTGAAATCTTGGGGGTAGCATAATCAATTTGGTTTGAAATGTAAAGACCGTTAAGTTTGTAATTTCAATACTGTACAGTCCTTAAATTACCGTTTATATAGGTACTAGATTGCTGAGCCCATCCATGTACGGCAAGCAGCCGTGTGCCTACGAGGTGTACAGGTATATCGTACCCGTCTGGGACAAGCTGAGCACCTTCGTGTCCTGCATTTGCCCTCATTGAGCGCGACAAGGGTTATTTCCAGGGAATGCTGAATGCTGGACTTCGTGTTCTTCGCGTACCAACTGGTACAGCAGTTAGTCCCTGCGGGGGGGGATCCTCGTACGCACTAATTCCAAGTAGTTTGTCAGTAAAAACGTGGTTGCAATGCTACGATTACGTTATCGGTAGCTAGTTATCGGGGTATGATAAGTTTTGGGCTTGGGGGGAGGCATCGGTTTTGCCTTCCGGTTCACGATCAACGGGGGGATTCGCGTGTTGGTGTACAAACGCTTGATGTATCATACTGTACCCAGCGTGCAAAAGTGTCAGAAGAGGCAAAAATATTTTTTTAAAAATACACTATGTACTCGGACGTATTATAGCAGTCACTATTTTTTTTTTAAAAGCAACTCGCGCTGCTGTAGCGTTCGTAACAGTCGTCAATCGTCAACTGTGTGTGTTAGTGCCATCGGACCTGCTGCTGCTGCCGCTGTGAGGGTCAAGGATGGTGAAATACTGAAGTCGGAAAAAACTCGGCCGTTCCTCGTTTATTTTTTATTTTCGGGAGATCCCCCGTGGTCGGGCGGGACATGGAGATACGATAGAGGTGCGCTCGTTTTTTTCTGGAGATCCTGACTTCAGGGCGCTCTGAACCTCACCCACCAACTGATTTTTGAGTAAACCGAAAGTGCAACTTGATGAATAAACCCATGGCCTAGGTATACAAAAAAATCGGACTGAAAAACAAGGGGTTTCCGACAATTTTGGCCCGTCATTCAGAAACAAAAAAAGCCAAAAAGTGCTACCTCTATCGTAGAACATGGAGATAGATGAGGGCGTGCGAGGGTGGAAAGGAGCGCCTATTTTTTTGGCGCCATCGTAAATCAGAAACTAGCTTCGCTCATATTGGCAGGAAAAAACAGGGATGGGAGACGTCTGGTTACCGCGATTTCGTACAAAAAATGCCGCCGGCAGATACAAGTACGCCTGCGTAGACCACTTGGGTTACGGGAAAAACCAGGAGATTGTTCAGAGCTATTCCCAAGGGGATGGGTTCTGCGACTGGAAACGACCTGAAGCCAGATGTTGGGGAGAAAAAACCGCGAATTTACTCAACACTCGCCGCAGGGGGTGGGTATGAGACCCTTTCTCCGTGCCAACGGCGTTCGTGCTTCTCGACACGACGCGTGTCTCCCGAAGGTAGACGAAAATCGATGTCGATATCGATACCGCGCGAAGGGCGGTGGGCGCGAGGGAGTACAAGCCGAACAAAAACCAAATAATCCATACGTCAATCAACCAAACAACCAACAAACCTTCACCTCGGATTTGATATCCTTCATGGCAGTTGACAGTCCGCAGGGCTTTGTTGAAGCAGTACGAAGCGGCGATTCGGCACCTACAGTAGTGCCCACCATCGCAATTGCATGTTAGTTGCAGGGAAGCCTGGATTCAGCTGAGTTTTTTGGCGCCACCAACACAAATAGCCCGGCAAGCCCCTCCACCCGCGGTCTCAGTCATACAGAGGTATTTTCCTGTAGGGGATCGAGGGCAGTTACTCCGGGCTGGGTACATCGGTATTGACCCGGTTTCAGGCATACCTGAGGCATACCGCAAATTCTCAACTGGGGGAACGCCCCGTTGTCTGTGCAATCCATGTTTGACGCAGCAAAAGAGTTGCTGACAATGACTGCACATTTTAAACCAGGACCGTAAAACAGGAGCTCATCGAAAATAAATTTACTATTAAACGGTGCCAGGTATCTACTAATAGTACAAACCGGCATTGGCACAAACCGACAACGCAGCTTTTAGTGTATGCCTTAACGTGACGACAAGATCAACAAGAGGCAAGCCTGTTCTTAAGGCTTGCAGTCCGATTCCACTCCGCCGGCAGCGGCAGGGTGACTCTATAACCACCACTCGCGTTAAACACCAGCTGGAGATGCTGAGCAATTGATTTTGCAAGCGCGGGGCGGCGCCCAGCATCCAGCAGCCCCGCCTCTACGATCCCGCCGCGAGACGACAAGTTCCTGAGCGCATCTTCCACGGAGAGCTGAACCTCGCTCGTGCGCCCGGTTCTCGGGTCGGACAAACGAAATCGTAAAATTGAAGCTCGCGGCAGGCTTATGGTCCCACCTCTTCCCGCCGGCCGCCATGGTTTTTCGTGAGCATCAACGTTGCCGGCATAGGCCGTGCCGTCCACCTCGACGGTGGCACTGCCTTCTTCCTGCAGACACTGCACATGCAACCGGATGCCGGTTATGCGGTGCCACCCATCGTATATCTTGGTACGTAAGGTCGTATCTCGCTCGTTGTTCGGGGGCGTTCCTCTCTCTAGGTTCGCCTGTGGCGTGTCGAAGGGCGTGACGGGAGCGGTATTGTCCTTGCCGGAATCTGGCGATATTTCCTGTGAACCGTGTTCCCGGCTAGAGTCCACAACAGGTCCGCCATCCTCGCCACCCCCCCCTGCCGACGTGATGGGAGAATCTACTTCAGCAGGGGTAAGGCTACATGTGTCTGGCTTGTCTGGGTCTGACGGGAGAACACAGCCGCGGTCTGGCAATTCCGTATCCCGCTGCGGCAATACCTCTAACCGTATCCCGACGCTTTTACCCCTCTTGTCTCGTATGCATCTGAAACCCAGGCACTGCGTGATAACCCGCCACAACGCGCCCCCCTCAACCCCCTCGCAGGTACCGACCCACGGTATGACCGTGGCTGTCTCGACTGCAGGACGAACCGTTTCGTCCCGAGCACAGATCTTGAGATGCCGTACTACCCTGCTCTCAGGCCCGGTGCTAAACACTTCGAAAACGCTCAAGACCAAAACTTTCGAGGCCGGCCCCGCCGCCGTTTCCTCTTCTTCTGTCCCCCGCCCATCCGTTCGCCCGGCAGGATAGTTTTCCGGCCGTCGCTCGAGCTCAGCTGATTGTGGTACTGCAGTGCTGCGCCTCAGAACCATGCGCTCGTTCTTAGTGTTAGCTTCAACTCGGGGTGTTGTGATTCCGCTCCCGCATGCGCTTCCGCGCGCATTCTTAGGTGGTTTTCTTCGCAACGTTCCTGCCGCCGCCCCCACATTTTCCCGCACGTGGGTGGAAGATCGCCGTCGCCATTCCGCCGCGCTGCCGTCACGTTTGGCTTCGGGGTTTTGGTCAAAGCCTGCCCTGTCGTACCCCTCGCCTCGAAGTCCAACATACGGCTGGCTTGTAACTGGCGTTAGTCCGGGGAAGCTGAAAGTCAGTGTAGCGCGACGTCCTTTCTCGCGATCTGCGGGAAAATAATGCATCCACGTGCCAGCTATGTTGCGTAGAGCGGCCGATGCGGGCAGGTCGAGTTCTGCACGTAGAGCCGTGGGGGTGGTCAGGGAGGCGACCACAATCTCGCCAAATTCGTCAACGAATGCCTTGGCCGGAACGGGGAACCTAAACACAGTCATCGTTTGGCGATGTGTTGCCACTAGCTCGAGCTCGATCTCTGGAGTTTTGTCACTTTTTTCCGTGGGTTTGCTCGTTTCCTCGGGTGGAAGCAACAAAATGTCGAAGATGGTCTTGCCTGCTGTCGGCGGCTTGCCTTCGCCGCTTTTCAGGCCCCCAAGTGATGTTCCACATCGCGCCGAAACGAGGTCAAGCGAAAACAGCGGCTTTCTCTCGTCTACAGATATCCTGGGGGAGCTGTGCCCCTCACCCGGACTAAAGGAGGGGGGATTAGTGCCACCCGCCGCATTTTCATCACACTCGCGGTCGCCTGACATGCCAATGGCAGTTTCCGGCAGGGGTACTTCCGCCGACACCCTTAGTCTCCATGTGAGTGCGTCGCGCCAATACTGAGCGGTCTGCTTCCTCTGCGTTTCGCCCGTTATTGTCTTCATGTTGCTGCCTTCCAGCAGCGAGCGGGTAAGGTCCGGGGGGAGAATGAAATGTCCGGGTCTGCCGCCTGAGTTAGGGTCGTGCGTTTCCCCTCTCAGCTCCCCACGCTCTCCCCTGTGTGATATTACCTTGACGCTCACTAGTATTTGGATGATGCGAGCCTCATTCGAACTCGAGGGTTCACAGGTCCCGATTCCATCGTCGCGACCTCCACCACTGTAATTGTTACTTCCCTCTACACTATAACCGTTACTGCCTTCCCCACTGCAAGCGTTATCGCCCTCTCCACAATAAAGGTTACTGCCGTCTCCACCATACGCGTTGCCGACCTCTTCGCTGAGTTGGCGTGGTGGGCCACCAGGCGCCCAAAAGGACATTAAGCGCGAGAAAATGACTTGCCCGACCCCTCTCTTCCTTAAGCTCAGGCGGAACTCCCCTGTTGTTTCCCCCCCCTCATGCTTGTCGTTGTTTGCAACTCCAGTCGCAGGCGCGGAATCCATGGTTTCTGATTGGTCACCGCCCTCGCCCATGGCACCGTCCAGCCAGTACCGGTAAGAGCGCGCTCCTCTTCGTGTTGACCCAATCCGGCAAACTTTCAGTCGGTCAGCGATGAGCGTGCTCAGTTCGCGTAGATCGAACGCGTCGAGCATGGTTTGCATGCGCATGGGATGGTTGTCGTCGAGTAGCAGTTGGATAAACTCTTTCGGAATTCGCATGCCTACGACGGGGCAAACGTTCGACCCGAGAACCGCCAGTGACGGCGGTAGTTGCGCCTCGCACCAGAAGTCGCTCCGGCACTCCTCGAACACCTTGATCGGAACCGTTTGCCCCATAACCAAGCAGCTGGATTCCAGTGTCAACCTCCGCGGGTGACAGAATGACAGCACCCCTCCACTGAACGTGGGGGGGTCCATTGTAAAGGCGTGCGCACATACAACCTCAGACAATGTGGCTGCTGCTGAGGCCAGCTCGACGTGCTCACCAACAGACACCGAAGCCGGCGTAGCGGGTGGATCGATCTTGTCATGGGTTTCCACCGAAAATTGCTGGCGTGTGTTGCTCGGGTAGTGTAGACTGAGGGTGTCCACGACGGCACGCCACACCGCGGCCTCGTTCCTAAGCTCACGCAGAGCGGAGAGCTCGTGTCTGGGGGGGTCGGCGAGGGGGCGGCCGGGAAATGACGATGTTTTTATTGCGGGCGATCCCAAAATAAACCCTGAGTTGGTTGACTATACGTCGACGGCTGATGGTATACCTTTTTCATAATTGTGTTTCCGGTCTACTGTAGGCAATGCTGCAGCGGACATTCTTGGGGCCCTGCAATATGAAATGGCTTTGGAAGATAGGTCGATGTTTGGCGTCGACGTTTCTGGTGTTCTGAGTGCGCAAGTAGGACATTCGATGCTCTCACCGCAAATCGATAGACGGTTCGTCGGAGAAACGGCAAGGTTCCTGGGTTGTATTATAGAGCCGGGATGCTTGCGAGGAAGACTCTACTTATCGTTGTCAAGAGGCCGCATGCGACATATTACAACGTCATTCGATGATGAAAATGCCAAAATGCCCAAGAAACTCCAGGCATACCGTAGCCGGCATCGGGGGTATAAGGTTAGTACTGTCGTCTGTCAACTTAAACTATAATCGCGCCAGGAAAGTTGCACTGCGTACACTGTAGGCTAATATCCAATATGGTAGCAACAATTGGCATAACTAAGCGTTAATAAGAGCATAAAAGGGGTATAATTTGGCAATTTTCGGATATTCAAGAACATTGTTGGCGGAATAAACGGTTGCATCTGTTTGCATGCTCCTTATCCAGCAGAAACCGTCAAAAAATAATTTGAAGGGAAACACATCATAATAGCTGTACAGGCAATACACTCACGTTTCCATCCAGTTCGGGGACACAAGCGGGATCAAATCTTCGTCCTTTAGCTGAGCCATCACCGCGGGCCTTCGCATGTCCCGCTGCGCATCGAGCGGCTCTGCCCGAACGTAAATTGACCCGAACACCCGGCTCACAAAAACACGGAAAATATTATCGCGTGGGGGTGCTCCCTGCTGTTCTGTCGTTGATGGAGGAGACGCCTTGTTGCCTGCTTGGTCGCCACCAACAACGCGTATCGGATGTTCGGCTGCGAACACCTGATGAAGAGCAGGAAGTTAACCGAGGGTAACGTCGATGTTGTCGTTACTGTTGTTTTCGCGCGCAACATCCATTTCACTGGAACCCGGTATCTCAGGGTGCCGTCGTCCCTCAAACTCGCGCCTCGCCCTGCGTCCCGGTTTTCGTCAATTATGAGGTTCGGCGTTTCATCACCACTGTAGAATGCTCGTTGAGGTGTGTGCACCCCCGTAAGTCACTCGTTTTCGAAACGGAATGTTGTTGGCGTGAGCCACCGTTTAGAAGCGAAAGTTGCCTTTCCCTCGTTTACGAAAGGCCGCCGATACAAAGAACTAAATCTAGCCGTTTGGAGGATTTCGTAGTGACCAGGCCATTTGTTCGTGGAAGAAACCCAACGGCGAGGAGGCCCCAAATGTACATGAAACTCGACGGTGTTTAGCAGCGCTTCTCGGACAAAAAGACCAAACCAAAAACAGCAGCGTCGTTAGGGCGCCTTGATCACAAGTGCACCAGAACAGTCTGTACAATGCAACAAACATGTAGTCAGCATGAGGTGTTTCCTACCCGAAGCACCGTGGGCTAATGATGGACGGACGCGTCTGTCACGGGCATCGAAAAGTGTGTGCCTAAAGCTCGCTGCTATTACAACACACCGCCACGCTACGCAAAGGACTCACCTGAAAAGGCCGCAATACAGTCTCCATTAGCTCAATAAATGCTTCAGACGCTCTGCACTGCCGTCGTGGTGGCCCTCCCTTCGGGGTTTCCGCCCCCCCCCACCTTCGCAACAGCCGCGGCAACGCTAAATCATCGTCCACGATCGTGATGATCTCATCGACTATCGATGTCTCCAGCTCTTGCAGTAGCTCTCGTTCCAGGTCGCGCTCGCACCGTGCATCTTGCAAAGCCGGAGAGTTCCGGCATTCTCCGCCCCGAGTCGGAGAGTTTAGGCCCACGGAACCCTCACCCCCCCCTGGATCTTGTTCGGCACTTCTCGGCTCTATTACGATCTTGTGGATGCCACCCCCATACGTCTGGTTTGAATCTGAATCGCTGCAGTGTGTGCCACCCCCCCATGTGAGAGCTATTTCTGTAGCGGCGGCGACGGCAGCAACGACCCATCCGCAAAACGCTTCAGAAGCGAAACACCCACCAGCGTTTTCCCGAGACGAGGTCGCAGGCCAGGCCGGATGTTGGAGGAGCAGTCGCAGAGAAACGGCCGTCTCAAAGGGTACTGAGGTAAGATCTACCTCTCGGAGAATATCCGCCACGCCTCGGGCTGACTGCATTTCGGCGAGGTCTTGTCGACACTCCCCTGCCAGGCAGGAAGCGACGGTAAGCGCATCGTTGTCTCTAGCCAACGTGTCAGAGGCCGACAATTCCTCACTTGTTAAGTTGCTGGTATTTTGCGGCGAACTTCTGACCCTGCTGTCGTCGATGCCACGAGACTCCCGCAAATCGTACTGCCTGTCTGGGTGGGTTATCATGTAACACGCGGCTAGGAGCAACTCCAGCCCCGGGGAGGAGCACGTCACCTTCGACGACTTTATCCGCTCATTTTTTGCGCCTTCACCGCCGTCTAACGAGCCCAAACCATGTGCAGGCCCGGAACAGTCAAGCCCTTGACAGTCTGCATCACCTGTTGGTGCTATGCTTGCGAAATGAGATAAACTACCATTTTTGACAGATATTGCCGCAAATGGGCTGGGAGCATCACCGTGCGTGGCCGATAGGTCGTGGAGACACTGGGCCGCCTCTTCAAGAAGCTTCTTAGCTCTTCTTGCAGTTACCCCCGCCAAAGGCGACTCCCGATCTAAGCCGTGCCTAGCCGGCGATTCCGCCTTCCAGTCGTTCTCCCTCGAAAGGTCTGTCGTTGTTGCTGTTGTCGCGAATTTTGTGCCGTATTTAATGTCAGCGCCTCCTCCAGAGCGATTTCGGTGGTCTCCTTCTATGAGCACAACTGTAACGCCTCCGTGTCTGCTCGCTTCGCCCGACCTTTCACCGCGGCTGCTGCTGTCGTCGTCCAGCCCTAGGAGGAGAGCCTCCAAGTCCCGCAAGAAGCGTCCCCTCGCCCACAGTCCGGGACCGGGAACAACTTCGAGCGATGCATTTCTTCCGGCCGACAAGGTAGCCTGCAGCCTACCAGTTCTCGTGTCTTCCACACTCGTTTGATTTTTATGGGGTTTTTCGCCGTCGCCGCGCCGTTTGGTATGGCCACCCCCGCCATCCCCCGGCGCTTCTGCACCGGTTGTCAGATATCCCTGTCCCTTCCCCTGTGTCCGTGTCGTGGTTTGCGGCCTAGGCGGAAGTTCCGCGCGGCTGTCTCGGCAAGGGTCCAAGAATCCACGATCACGGGTCCGGACTGCGGCAGCTAGAGATGGAAGCGTGTCAGCGCCAGAAAGGTGTAGCCCGAATATATCGGACGCGTCGCGGTCGAGATCGACCCTAATCTCGTCCCGAACGGCCGCTGGGAGGTCGAGTCCGAGAAGAACAAGGGTAGGCCGTCGAGAAGGGTCGCTTGGCGAATTTTGACCATCCGTGCGTGGCTGGGTGGTGTTGTCCAACAGCCCACGCGGGATGATTGCGCCCATGGCGGTCCTGCGTTCATCGCGAGCTGCGTCTGCATCCTCTTCCATCTCCAAGACCTTGGTAGCTTCAGTTGCGTTGTCCCACGGGGCGAGGCTTACCTTTTGCGTTGCCGGCGGGAAAGGAAGTGGCCCAAGCGAAAAGGGCCAGCAAAAGAGGAAATGAACGGCATGATCTCACTCAGAGAGAAAATATATTCATCATCCACAAAGGAAGGCTTCGAGCGAGTTTCACCCGATCCAAAATTCGACCCTGAGTCTCGTTTCGCCAGGCTGTCCGGATAATAGTTCTACGTTGCGTATCTCGCGCTTCATACAACGCCCCCCCTCCCCCCCGCCACCAAAGATGTCTAATGGTGGTCCGTCACCACAAAACGAGCACCGGCCACGGACGTACGGTCAATGTGTCGACCCTAAAACCTTCCGTCCAGGTTAGCAGCAACCGTCCGTCCAGGTAAATTTATTCGAAAATGACCGTCCGCCACACCCCGAATTGACCGTCATTTAAACATGTTTCCCCCCACACCGAGGGCGTGCGACAAAAAGATAAAAACGGCACCACACTCCTAAAAAAAGGTCAGAGCGTGTGGTGATCACAGCACACGAAATATGAAAATTACATTTTTTCTACACCACGTTTTAACTTGGTTTTAGAGTACCCCCCTCGACGCGTGCTGTCTGTAGGTATTAGTATAGCACTTTTGGGCAAAACATTTCATGAATAATGGGGCTCCTGAACTATCAACCCAAAATCGTTGGAATGCCATTCTTGTTTTGTAAAAGGACTGTTTTTGTATACCTAGGCCACGGCTGTCTTCATCCGGCTTGCACTTTCGGTTTGCTCCAAATCACTTACTAATAGTATAGATCCCCTCAAGAAAGATCTCCTCAAGAAATGACCATCTTCAGAAACAAATGGCGTTATTATACTGATTAAAAGTATACTGACTAAAGTAGCATGTTGTCCCTCCCCCTCCTATCTAGCGAAAAATACGGGATGTCGACATTTTATTTTCTCTTCTACCCTCGCCCCCACCTTTTTGGCCGCTGCGTCTTCATTGGCTGAGGAAATCCGCCGCTCGAAGCTTACAACATCTTCCGCGAGTCTAGCCGCCCCGGAGTCAATGTCCTCACGGCATGACATCAGTCCTTCAGAAACGCCTCGCCAGGTTTCCATGCGGCGTCCCGTGAGCCCCTTAACGAATCGACGCCCCCCCGCTTCGTCAACAAGTCTGTAAAACCAAGAACGGTAAAACCGTTTCAGTTTCTCGGTTTCATTCCTCGCACACACGAGCATAGTGGCTGGGAGGCCGCGAGGCCAACGTAACCCCTCTCGAAGTGCCCCCACGCTTTTGGAGATGAAGAACTGTACTTAAACTATTATTAAGAGTAGGCTCGTTTTGAGGGATAACCTCCTCGGAATTAGAACTTACCCATTGGTGCACTCATTCTTGCTGCAGTTAAAAGGTTAAAACTGAAAAATCCGTGGATGCACCACACCGCCTCCCGTGCTAAACGCCGGCCGTTTGGCCACGAATGAACCCAAGTTTCGTGTCGTATATACACCGAACATAGATATACGCACTTTTCTGGTGCGGACTCACGTAGGGGGGTCGCACTTTGCCCGTCTTTGTGCTGTTCAGTTTCTCGATATGCGCCGCCATGTAGTTTTTTGTTTGGTTGCGCGATGTCAACAAAACACTGAGTTACGTACGTTTGATACGCTAGATCAACAAAAAACGTTTTTAAGTCCGATTTTGAGCGAGACGCAGAGCCCCCTGGTAAGAGCGAAAACGGGAGTACTTCTCTATGTACGGTCTCCTCGAGGATGGATTAAAGGGCTCATCGCACTAGTACTGTCGATCGTTGTAAGGCAATCACGAATGTAAGCTAAGGCTGGTTATAAAATTCTGACTGCAGTACTGCTGTAGTTACTATTACTTGGTACTTGACTACTAGTTGGCTAGGTGGTACAGTGAGTTGCGTACGGCAATTCGCGGATCTGTGAGTCTGTTGGTCTGACTATTAAAAATTGACTACCAATATGACTATTACTATTAATAATGCTATTAATTTATATTTTTAATAGTAATAGCAAGTTTGAGGGTCGATGTGTGCCACGACACTACAGTAGGTAGTAGTATAGCCCTTTTTTGGCTTTGATTGTTTTCTGAATGACGGGGCTCCTAACCTATTCACCTATGAACCTACTACTAAATAGCACAAATCGTCGGAATGTCATTCTTGTTTTACAGTATGAACTGTTTTATACTTTCGTCGGAATGTCACTCTTGTTTTACAGAATGTTTTTGTTTATACTTTCGTCGGAATGTCACTCTTGTCACTCTTGTTTTACAGAATGTTTCGTCGGGTTGCCCTCTCAGCCTACTCCTATTGATAGTCCTATTAATAACAAGAACATTTTGTGTGAGGCATGGAGCTCCTCAAGTAATCAAAGTAATCAAACTAATCAAACTAATCAAACTAATCAAAGTAATCAAAGTAGTCAAACTAATCAAACTAATCAACATCCTCAGAAGGCAAATGTTAATAGTGTTATTGTACTGATTACAGCACCGTAGCTTGTGTCTATTCGTTGGCGAGGCAGTACAGTTGGTTGCGGGTGGTGATTTGCGGATTTCTGACTAGTAATATGACTTATCCTAGCTCGTTTGTGGCTCGACGTGTGGTATGCATTGTTTAATTTGTAGTTAGCTTTTACACTACCACCCAACCAATACCTATTAATAAACGTGTCCAGACGTGTCTAGCGAATTCACAGTTTCAATGCATGATATGTGCTATTTATGCCGTACCAGGTACCAGGTATACGTTGCCCACAGCCACTGCTAACCTTCCTTTCTGCGCGGTTGTGATCTGCTCCCACGCCCTGGCAGTCCCCAGAGTTTGCGCCATAACTGTTTGGCTTTTAGTCGGTGGTACCCATTCGTCCAGCAGGGGGAGGTATTCTTCCCGGCAACGCCGCTTCCATACAGAAAAACGTCGCGATAACTCCCTGTCATCGCACATAAAACGCGCAGCACTTCTTGTCTCCCTCGGAGGTGGAAAACAATGAATGTCTTCAACTACTGTAGTATGAACAAAGTGAGCGTATCTAAACCCCGACACTAGTTTTAAGTTAGTGTTGTCTCTTGAAACATAGCCAAAAACAATACATAGCTCACCCCTTGGTAATATGAGCCTTACTGTATACCATGTATGCTTGCTACTGTGGGAGGAAGGGGTTGCAGACACTTTATTTTAACCCTTTATTAACGGCTGCAGAAATGATCCTACTCTAAATCCAGGTGGCTGATCTTACTCTAGATCCAAGTGGTTCATCCTACTCTAAATCCAAGTAGTTGATCCTACTCTAAACCCAGGTCGCTGGTCCTACTCTAAATCCAAGTAGTCGATCCTATTCTAAATCCAAGTAGTTGGTCCTACTCTAAATCCACGTGGTTGATCCTACTCTGAATCCAAGTAGTTGGTCCTACTCTAAATCCCTAGATCCAAGTGGTTGATTCTACTCTAAATCCAAGTATTAAAAGGGATAGTGCAGTTCTTTGAGCGATCTTGTACCCATCGCGTCGTCTATACCGGTACTGCGTTTTTCCCCGGACTGTCTACGCCTGCCACGACAGAGGTATTAGTACTACTATTAGTATAGCACTTCTAATACTATATTAGTATAGTACTACTAATACTACTATTAGTATAGCACTAATAATACTACTATTAGTGCAGCACTACTAATACTACTATTAGTATAGCACTTTTCGGCATTTTAGTTTCTGAATGACGGGGCCCCTTAACCTATAAACAAAAATCGTCGGAATGCGTTCTTGTTTTGCGAAATAGTTTGGCTGTATACCTAGACCATGAGGTTGTTCATCTAGTGTATTAACCCCTTTGGTGCTTCAGATGGGAAAATTGACCAAATAAATTGACGATTCGAGAATCGGTTACACGAGGCAGCCGGGGACGCCGGCTGGAATGTGTGTTCAAAGCGCAATGGCAGGAGGTATACGACACACGCACGGCATTCTGATACTCGTACTGCTAGAGGCTCTTCCTGGACGGATGATAATATGGCAAATCTCTTGTTTTTGGTCTATATAAACGGGGGTTGATATTAGCATATTTTATTTTTATTGTTGTTTTTTGGGTGAGGTACGGTGTCGAGGGAGGGATCAGAAGCATTGCGCTAGATGCCACTATTAATAACTGCAAAAAATTGCGGTGTCGAGGTCAGACCTCAGACCCCGGTGTCTCGACAACCGATTATAAGCAATATACCCTGCAACTCCTCGTAGATGCATCGATACGCCTTCAGAATCATACCGTGTGCGTCACATCACGACTCGCCGCGATACAACTTTAGCCTTTACCCCTAACCCATGTCACAACTCGCCTTGAGATAACCTCCCACTCGATGACCTTCCTAGCCAAAGTTGCCAGCTCCTCCTGCCCACAATTTCCAAGCCTTTTGGCCATCTTCTCCGCCCGTGCTGCAACCGCCGCCTCTCTTTCCGCGAACTCCATTCCTTGCCTCAGCTTAAGCCCTTCAGCTTCCTGGTCGTTCGTGTACGGGCGGGAGATGGGATGGTATGGTAATATGGTATGGTATCGTGTGGTATGGTATCGTGTGGTATGGTCTGGTATGGTATATTCGATCCTGATTGGTTGACCGGCGGCGTATTCGGTCCTGATTGGTTGAGCGCCGTACAGAAAACCTATATAAAAGCAAGCTTCAGGATTGAACCATCTAGAAAGGAGGCGTTTTTTTCACGGGGTGCCGTGGAAATTAGGAACCGCCATTCGTTCGTAATTAACTGTATGCGGTATATGAGTATCAGACGAAAGCGCTGGTGTGTTTATGCATGGGTATCAAACGCAAGCCATGTACGGTTTTCAAACGCAAGCACTGATGTGTCCACGTTACGGGTATCAGACGCAAGCACTGGTGTGTTAACGTACGGGTATCAAGCGCAAGCCATGTACGGTTTTCAAACGCAAGCACTGATGTGTCCACATTACGGGTACCAGACGCAAGCCTAACCCTAACCCTAACCTTGTACAAAAGGACCCGTGTCACTGGAAGTCGACGGCACTCAACGCGACGCATTCAACCGAGGGGGCGTTGATGTAAGCATGTCTACAACATAAGCACCCAGTTAAGCGGACTGCACGAAAGGCTCGTTTTTAATTAATCGCGCTCGATCGACAGGGAGGCCTAATACAGTCGATTGCTCACGCGGCCATACGACGGGGTGATATCACGCAAATTGTAAGATAAGGCATGTCGCATGTGGAGCAGCAGTAGTTGCCACAGTAAAGTGTTGAACTCCGATCTTATCCGTATAAGGGTAGCTGCCGGGGTCCTTATAGCAGATTTGATATGTTTTGCGTGCTGCCGATCCCAAGGAACAGGGCGTGGGTTAGATAGCTGGCTTCATTTGGTATGTTTTGCGTGCTGTCTATCCCAGGGAACAGGGCGCGTGGAGTAGATAGCTGGTTTCTGTGGAGTGCTACGGTAACCGATGCAACATTTACGCTCACGTAGCGTAGCCCAAGAAAAAGCGCAGCATCACCCCTCACCCAAACAGATTATTCACAGTGTGCCTCTAGCGTAGTTGATCCCATCGCCCACCTCGGCCTTCTCCTGCACAGCACGAAGGCCCTTTCTCCTGCCCTCTAACACTAGAACGGCCGCCTCAGCAGTTCCGCACTGTCCCTCCAGCACTTCCAACGCCGCCAAAGGGTCACCGTACGCTTTCCCCCGGGCCTCCAACATTTTGTGGTGTTGTCTCCCGACGGTTACCGCGAAACGACACGCCTCCGCGCGGAGCTCTGACGCTCGTCGACGCTTTTGGAGAGCCCGGCTTTTTCTAAGCCAGGCGGGCTGCGCGTCCCTGCCGGCGAGGTAGCACGTTGGCGTTAGGTCTATATGGCCAGGACGGTGTTGTAAATAAAGAAACGTACACCTCAGCTGTAAGATCGAGGATTTCGTCGAAAATCATCTTTGGAAGCTGTGTGTGATGTGTGATACCTGGTACTTCGATCGCGCGTGTTACGGGGTGGGTGTGTCCTCGTTAGTCCTCATGAAGGATATTGGTCGGTGACTCCCCTGAGGGCTACTGCTACAGTACTACAGTACTACCAGGGACACATGATATGGTACTGCAATCAATAAAATAACACCACATTAGTATTTGCTTTCTGAGGGTTCTCCCTTGAGGAGTGTTACTGTATACCTTACCCAAAGGGCTCTTACTTTGAGTTAACCGAAAGGGAAATCCGATGAACAAAACCATGGCCTAGGTATACAAACAAATATATATAGCAAAGCAAGAATGACATTCCCACGATTTATGTTGGGGTTAATAGGTTAGGAGCCCCGCCATTCAGAAAATGAGTTAGCCAAAAAGTGCAATACTAATCGTAGTATTAATAGTATCATCGGACGCATCCAGGGCGATGTTTGGAGCTAATATGATACCTTGTCCACACTATTGTTGGGTTTGTTGGGTTCTTTAGTTGCAGTGAAGACAACACATGTCAACAGCGCTCTACCTGAGTGCTCAAACCGCACCGTGTCGATCTCTTCCACTACTTCCACGGAAGCTTCCACTACTTCCATGGAAGCTTCCACTACTTCCATGGAAGCTTCCACTAATTCCATGGAAACTTCCATCTACAGTAGTTCCATAGAAGCTTACATCCACTTGCACGCAGACACATTAAATGAAGCATTAACCTTCGTCGTAGGCGTGCACCAGTATATTGTAGAGCGGAGTACAGGTGCACATATCGTGCACATATCGTGCGCCATTCTGTAAGTCCGACACCACCCAGCTTGCAAAACAAACTTCACTGCCCTACAGTAGATTTTTCAATAGTCACCCCAACACACAAAAAGCATCCAGACTAGGCAACATACCTCCCAACGCACGAAACACCTATTACGGGGGAACGTAGTTAATAGGACCGAATATTGGTAGTAAATATAGATAAATATATAGGTTTTTGTGTCTATCGTGGGTCCTATTAACTACGTTCCCCCGTAATAGGTAACAAACCTGAGGAAATCCCTCAAACGGGGCTGCTCCCTGTACACCCTCTCGAGCTCCCTCGCCCACCCTACCAAAGACGCAGCGGCCGTGCCACCTTCTTCGATGGCAAGCAACGCCTCCTGAGACCACGACGGGTCGTCGCGGTAAGCACGAAGGAGTTCAACCGCCTTGGGTGACAGGTGGAGAAGGCGGACCGGGGTTTGATCGTTGGAAGCCCCGAGGCCGGAAGCAAAGGCCCGCATTCGGCGAAGGAGTCTGTGGGAATCCAAAATGAGAGTTGCCGGGGAAATTGAGAAAGTGAGACGAACATTTGGACGCGAAGGTCAAGCGGGGATTAAAACCAAAGATGTCAGGAGACGGTCAGTCAAGGGGAAACGTACAGCGGTCAAGGGTGTAAAACCGAGCGTTCCACACTGAAACCTAGTAATGAGACGTCAGTCAAGATACATTATTGGAAAATTGCCGTCCGTCAAGTGGTGAAAGTGCCGTCTTCTGACATATTTGAATAAAACAGCCTTCACATACAATAGTCTGCAAGGCTAATAATACACGGGAAGCATTTTTAGAACCTTTGTATTTGAGCGGATCGGGGCCACCAGCGCGAGATGCCACCCTATTGCTGTACGAGTCGTAACCTTTTGTATTTCGCTGTACATCGCTATCGAACACGTGCTACATTAATCATATTAATAGTGTAATACTATAGAATAACACCATTAGTATTTGCCTTGTGGGGATGGTCATTGCTTGAGGAGCTCTAAACCTCACCCGAAAAAACGA
>JBBMKB010083064.1:0-25219 GCA_037833945.1 Alaria marginata
CGTGTTCACAGTTCACAGACCGTATGCTTACATGCTGCCATGGGCAGTGCAGGGCTAGCGCCACGGGCGGAGCCGTGTCCGTACCGCTAGTGATACATATTGGTTACTTCTCTCTGTGATACTCGGAAAACCGAGCTCCGTCTACCGCTCCGTGCGAGCCCGCCTGTACACCTTCGGGGTTATCTAACACATTCGTTTCATATTTATAACGCGCGTGAGCCATGCATTCATGCTCTCAACTTCTTATGGGCAAATTCTCATTGTTCTGACAGTTTTCTCTCGGCTGACAGGTATTGGTCCGATCGCCCGCAAGAGATGTCCACTACTTCACGCTTCATCGCGAAGGTAGGTGTGATGTTTTAGCACGTACATAGTTGCTGTAATTGCAGGTATCGTGGTGCTTTGGCTCTATAATATGTCACTTTGGCCTAATACTTCTAGCTGCTGCAAGTGTAAGAGTTCATCGGGTTCTCCGCTCGTTTACTCGCGTCCATCTGTCTTCCGAGTTTTCATGTGCATTATCACTGCCAGGTATCATTCATGCATCATCACTGAAAAACGTAGACCACCCAACCCAATCCAAGCTTCATGACAATACCACACGCTCGACTAACGAGCAGTGAATTCTCATAGTAACAGCAACGAGCGTATCAGCAAGCAGTAACTATGATAGCTCCGTATCGGGTAATATATTTTATACCTGTGAAGAATACCACGAGGTATTACAGATCGTGCCACCAGGTTCCAGGTATCACGCCAGGTACCCCTTGTCACTCGTATTTAGCTACCAGGTGCCCTCATCAACGTTACGTGTCATAAGCCACTGAAATCACCCCCTTCCCTCCTCCTTGCATATCATGTGTCATGAACCTTTACGTTTTGCGACGTAGAGTCTTGCCGACCGCGCGAAAAACCCACCATGTCTGGGTTGGGGTTATAGAGGACCTTTTGTGGGGAACATAGGACACTTCGTATGTATGTGTTGCATTCCGGGTGCCGACGTGCGGTCATCGACAACCTCCACACCGTCGATTTCTACTTCGGCAAGCGGGTAGAGGCTTTCACGACGTCGTTCTCAGACGGCGTGCTCAAAGCCGAATGGAGGCGGTTCTTGCACGAGTAACAGCGCAGGGGAAGCATCCATACACATGGATGGGTGTGTCAAGCTCGACGGCGATCCGGACCCGATCGATAAAACAGCCAAGCATACTCGGGAGTACTTGCCAAGTGCACGCCAGACAACGACGACATTGAATTCACGGATAAAGACCGACAGGGACTGAACAGGGCAGTGAACGAGGGATCGGCTGCCGAGAAGGTCGTATGTCGGTAGGTCTATTGGTTCACGAGCACAGTCAACAGGAGGTTTCTGGCGAGGCAGGCGGCAGGGGCGGGTGGCGGCGTGCCAGGCCCACATCCGTCTTCTGATAATCCCTTTCGAGACGGTACCGTCGAAGACCGGGCGGTACATGCTGATCTGGACGCGCACATCAGCTGCGTACAGCGCCACCCGCGCCGTCCTGAGGGGTAAGGAAAAACGAAGGTGTGCCCATGGGGCCAGGCTCCTGCTGAGTTGAAGTGTAGCTTCGGGCTTTCGTTTGACCTTTGTGACTATGCGTACCTCGAATCTGAGGAGCTTGGTGACGGGACGACCAGAGCCAAAATCGTTACCAAGCGCAACAATGGAAACAACACTGCCGCATCGGGCTATTGCACCGGTTAGCAAACGCAGATATCCAACTCATGCTCGATTGCGGTCCGGCAACGATACGCTACATGGGGATTTACGTACGCAAGGGCGAAACACGGGCCAAGCCCCTATTTGACACTTTCAGGAACGTCATGGCGGAGGCTGGTCCTGTTGCCGACGACAGTGCCTCCAAAGTCAAAAGCGATTTCTTTAGGACAGTTGGCGAGCACTATGCTTCCGCCGCAGACACCTAGCGCCTGCTCTTGGGGGAGCAATTCACGTCGAGCTCGTTGTGCGACGTTCGGCTAAACGTAGCTCTGGACGGGGCGCGCCACGTGTGACTAGACGTGCAGCGACAGCAGGAACCAGCGGTCCCCAAGTCTCAGCGAGATCAATACGCCACTCGGGGAGGTGACGCCGCTACGCACCCGGACACATTGCAACTCAGTGCCTCCCATCTTTGTCAGCGGTTCAACGTGGGTGAGGGTGGAACGTTCGACGAACACAAGGACCATACTAAGGTGGTCGTCATCTAAATACCGGAAGCTTCAAGCACGAAGGGTGGATCCCGATACTTTTCCTACTTCCGCGATAACTTCGTGGCCCACCGACCGTCTTCGAGTGACATCAGCAACGCCTTACCGTGATATCGACGGCGTGCGGATTAAGCCTGCAGGAGAACGATCCGGCCTCCGACGGTGACAGGCGCGCGGTAACCGTTCGGGGGCGCTTCTTATAGTTTGGGGGCGCTTCGTACAGGTGGAGATGGAACGCGGTGGTGTACCTGCGCGAATTATTAATGCGTGTCGACGCTCTGACTCTGTGATAGATAAGAGCGGCAAAAGTGGCAACGAAGGGTGGATGAAGATAATTTGTGATGAGAAGAAAAGAGAAGACGGTTTGAAGATAGGCGCTTGCGGCCATACGATGAAAACCAAAGAAATGAACAGGAACATAGAAAAATAGAGAAGAAATAACGTGTAGAAAGGAGTGATCGAGGTAGGCAAGGCTGTCACCAGATCGTCTCGGGACATGCCCATGCTACGGGAAAATGTACTCTTACGGTTGTCGTGCTGGCCGACAGCCCGTCTTATTGTACCGTTCCTTGCAGTGTTCCCTGAAACGCTCCCCTGATACCTATGGTAGTAAACTAGTTATAACTTGAATACAGTACACGGGTAAGAAGGAGCAAGCCGAGTCTCTGCGCATAACTGAATTCCCCGCATCTAGAATAAGATGCTTAGTGTACTCATTGAGAGTGACTACGAATCAACCGGATTCTATTAATTGTGGACTGCAGAGTTCATATTCCAATAACCTGAGGTGAAGATTTGGTAAATACTCACTGAGAACCTCTCGGAAATCAGGCGGGCACAGGAGAAAGAGGGAAACGGCGACGACGAATTATTTAAATGACGAGCCTGACGAATCGATGAGCGCAGTTGGTATGGCCGCCAATGTGCGGAGCTCTCGTGATGACGATGCCGGCTAGGCCTGCCGAGAGTCTAGATTGCCACGGCTCGGCCGTCTCCTATATCGACGAACAGAGACGGAGGCACAACGGAACGGGACCGGATAAGGGTAGTTTTCCAGTGGTATTACCTGGTTAGCTCAACACACGCTAGTGCCAGGCGTTCGACTGCGTGAAGCATCGCTTCGATGGCGGCCGTTAATCGCTCTCGTCAAACCATGGACGTATTCGTTCTTGAAAGGCGCAGCAGCGTGGCGCCACGGAAGCCGAGGATGCGGATCAGATACGTTTACCCGAACTACCCCTTCGAGCTAGAGATGTCATGTTTACCGACGCGGACTGGCAGCTGCTCTCGATGCAAGACCCCGCTAAACAGACGTCATACTCCTAAACTAGGTTTGAAGACGCAACGAGGGTTTTTTTCTGCAAGGATAAGTCAATGGCTAAAACGCAATCCGGTCCCCGAGTCGGCAGCTAAGCACAACTGCGCGATCGCAAAGCGTACTCGTCAGATGCGGCCGGAGGATTGCAGAAGAAGACGCTGTCGTTAGCTAAGGACGCCAACGTTTTGCTCACGATCCATCTGCGGCAAGAAGTGGGTTTGCTCAATGGGGTTCGCGGGTAGGTTGTACGGATAGTCTATGCCGACGGACAGCCTGCGCCAGCTCCGCCTCCAGACGTTCTCATTTGGTTTGACGGGTACACGGACCCCGTTTGATCACCTTGGGGGTATATATAGAGGATGCGCGACGATTTCGCCAGTAAACGCCACACACATACATGGTCTTGGTGTAACCGGCACGGCGAAGGCAATGCTATGATGAGGACACAGTTGCTAATAAAGTTAACTTGTGCTTTAACGATACACAAGTTGCAGGGCCCGATGCTTGGCATGACCGTCATAAAATTGGGCAAGCGGCGGGGCTCATTATTGGGTTGTCGTTTGTTTGTATGGGTCGATTAAAACGCTTGCGGATGTCCTACTCGAGCCGGTGTCTTTCGATAAGTTAACTAGACTAGGACTGTCGCCCGTGCTCCAAGCAACGGTGCTTGAATAGATCAGGCTCAGAAGATTGGCAAACCGAACGTCGAAGCCACTTGAACTCGTATAGAAAGTATGTGTCTGACTAGCGCTTGGGAAGGGGGGGGGGCAGGGGACCCGATTGATGAATAGACACACACACAGTTTTTTTCCTGCCTTACACCAACGCAGACACGTTCACCACAGTTACAAATATCCTCCAGCGCGAGTTGCTAGCGAACGTTGTACAATCTTGTTCATACCGCATACACTGACGGAGTATGATGCGCGCATTCGTGTCGGAAGAAAGGTTTAGCATGCATCTACTCTTCTATGCTTTCGTATACATTTTAGACGTGTAACTCGATCTACACAGTACCACAAGCTTAGTGCCGTACTAACTTTTCTCCGTATGTATACTTCAATCTCCGGAGGGTCCGGACAATCCTGATACGACACATATATCTACGAGGGACCTTGCTGTTGCTACCGCTGGTGTGTTGTTTGTTGTTGTTGCGGTAAGCTACAACTTACGTTCCGAAAAAACACCAACCCACACATAAACATCACGATAACCATAATATAAATTCCACAAAAATGTCCTAAACATGTCCTTGCGAGTATGAGTGTCATGTGGTACAAAATCGGATGCAACTGGTTGGCAAAAGAGGCATCAATGTTCTACCAGTTCGACTGTGAATTTGTGTTGTTTCCACCCTACCGACCCATGTAACACAAATAGGTTTTTGTTGCAACGTTTGTCCAGCTCCTTTTCTTTTTCTCTAGCTCAGATCCGACATACTTCGCATAACGGAAGGCTGCCCCAAACCCACACGACGGATGACGGTGCGTGCATTTACGTCGCGAGGAGGGCGTGCCTCGAACCCGCGAGAAGGGGGAGTGAACCTACCTACCCTATACGCGCGCATTTTGTTTTACATGTGTTGCTCATAACCAAAGCGTGCACTACGTAATAGTATGCACAAATCACTTAGCAGAAAGAAGGGGGAGTGGGGGGGGGCGCTGGGAGCACACTACGTTGGATTACCCGCACACACTACTTTTGATTCCCGACGCACATACATGCGCCACAGGCAGGCATGTCAGGCATATGACTCATGCATGTTGTAGGAACAAACGTCTCCAATTTGCAAACAATGTATCCCAGGTACGTATCATATGCGTATAAAGTCAAGGCACATGGTGCGTGTGTTCTTTTCGTATGAGGGTAAGCTAATCCTTTTCTACTTATGCTCAACTGCTACAAAACGATCCCACACTAACTCCAAGTAGTGTTGTGTCCCCACAAACGCTAGTGAGTGCGGTTCAAAATGGGAATTATAAACTTCTGGCTTCGTATCATACAAACCGCCGTCCATTTCCCCCTTGCCCTTCACTCCATGGTGTACACGGTCAAAAACAATTTAATACATTCCAAATGCGCCCTTCACCCCTCCTCCGCCTATCGGGCATGACTACTGGCGAACGATGGCACACATGCGGAACCTTTGGTGTGGGACAAATTCAGCGGCAGCAATTTCCAAATAGGAGTGACCATCAGGCCAACAGCCACCGGCTTAACAGTTGCAGGGGTGACCGAATGCCTGGACAAACAGTAGCAATAGGGCTGTTGATCGGTCATTGTCGAAATGAGATTGGTCTCACTCCTTCGATCACAATTACTTATAAATATATCCATCGCCGAACGCGAACAGCCCCAACCGCAACTCCTAGGCCCAACACCGAGACTTCACTCATGTATGATAACGATTTTGCCACAGCTGACTATGCGTGTATTGGCTAATGCTACGGTAAAAGCTGCACCTCTTTCCCCCCGACGATCCATGATTATCGAACGCGAGCAGGCGTGCTAAATAACCTCTATGATACCGTACACGCGCTGTGGATGAAACCCAAGAACTTTCAGGCCGCATAACACAATAAATACTGAAGTACGTCTTAAAACACATCAGTATGTTTTCAACACGTAAGACAAATCTGAACGCGAGACGACAATCTACCCGGCGAAGCCGGAGGAAATCCCGCGACCTCTATAAAACTATTATGGTTGTGTTGTTTCCGACGCTACTACAAGGTGTATAAGGTTATTTAAGCAACTCAAAGTAGGGAATCCTTACCACTTACAAAAGAAAACCCGTGCCGATACTTACGATTGAAGCGACACCAAGAAAAGCTGTGCGTCGGGACCCCCCTCCGGCGGGACCAGTCCGGTGTCCCACGACTTATCGAAAAACACTTTTCCATGTGGTTTCCGGCACTACTGACTGCACCAAACCGTACCGAACCTTATATGACCCCCCCACCCCCCGCGCCTTCCCTACCCCATCCACCAATATTATGCCCCACGCGGGCTCGAACTACGACCCCCCCCCCCTCTGAAAACATGGTGGGACAACTCGCGCTGCACTCGGCCCTAAGAAGCCGTGTGTCTTATTATCAGAACAATGATACCGTTCCCAGTAACCCCCACGACGTAATCCCCGTCGTTCACGCAAAACACAATGAAAATAAACACACTACCAAAACACGCATACGTTTTACCGGTATGGAATATATTTATACTTGACAAAGGGAGAAAGACGACACGCTTGAAATCGTGATTTAGCGTTCCGTTTTCCCCGACGGCTTTATATCTAATGGTGTCGGGGAGGACCGTAGACGTTGATTGCATTCCTACCCCCGCAATGCTTCTCGTGGTCGCCCGAGCACGGCATCGTGCACGCGCTCGCATCAAGAGGGCCTTCGTTGTATGTGCTGTCTTGGTCACCGCAGAAGCATCTTCGAGCAGAACAGCAACACAGACGGGCGGGGAAAATGGCAGAGAGTATTGTTTTCCCAAACACTTGCTCAATGATGGTTTTGTGAACAAATATATACTTATGTTTTAGGCTGAAGATACTAAGCGCGCTCAACACACATGACTGTTGGTGTAATATGATACACAGCGTATCATATCGAGGCACGCACACACGCATAAACTATAATTGCTAGCGGTTTACGTTTGGATCGCCGTTAACTTATCCTAAAGTACGTGCCAGTCTGGTGCACATTATACGGACCGTTCAGAATTTTACGCCAAACTCTTAGCGACGACACAAATAATGGCCCTTCCGTTGTTTTTACTGTGTTCTCGATGAGCTGGCGACCGAAAGCAAGCCACCAAAAAACCAGAACGACACATCAATAGCCTTCGTGTGCTGTGACGAAGCAAAGCAACTCGGAGGCCGCCCAACGATCGCTCCAGTTGAAGGTGCTTCCAATACTCTGTTTTTGCAAAACACAACACGTCCGAACTGAACGTTTCTCCTCGACGCCCAGAGAAAATGAAAACAGCAAGTCACAAAAAAGTTAACCACCAACGGCCTTTTCAAATCAGTTTTGGTTCGATATGGCGAGTTGTAGGTAGCTCACCGAATTTTCAGAGCGTGGTCCACGCTTGCGCTGTTATGTTAATAGCGCCGATTAAACATAATATTTGTTTTATATCCAAAATCAGAATCGAACGAAAATCTAACGAATTACCGGGAACTACAATGCGTTTTCTCTGTACAGCCCCACGCATCTACTTACATGAAATCAACAAATAAATGTGACTCTCAGGACGCTATCACCGTCGTGTCAAGCCGTAAAAAAAACAGTACTTATATTTTGAGCGTATTTCCGCGGTCCCTATAATTTACGGTAGAGGGGTAGACGGCAAGACTGGCTTACCTATAACATGCCGCAGAAGTTAACAAAGAGGCACGGTATCATCCGTCTATGTTTTGTTTTGTAAAATGTTTACGTTCGACCTTTTGGGAAAGCCGTGGTCACAGGTATCGACCCCCCCCCCCCGGGCACGTGCCTGAGTTTTCATCGAGCAAATGGGTCCGTTATTCCCTCATCTCACTATTTCGAACTTTGTCAACTTACACTCTTGCACTTTACTCTGCGACCTACTGGCCTAGCCGGGGTTGGGCGATATACACAACGTGCACGCAAGCACTCACTCTTTGCCATATTCGACGCCGTAGTATATAGCGCCATGAACGTTACAGCGCAAGTAGCATTTCTGGTCGTGGGCGGGCGGGCGGTCGGGCGTGAGTGCGACGCGGCGGAACGGCGAGTTTGGACAGACAGGAGGAGGGTCAAATTATGTTATGAGCGACTATGCAACGTTGCTTTTGCTCTGACTACTTATGTAGGGTGTTTTCGCGAAGAGAGCGGGGGGTGGTGTAATACTCGTATCGTGCATGGAGGTAGTCCGCCGGATCATACACCCTCGTATCCCAACAATGCTGGGACGGAGCGAGTCGTGTTTTCACCGACCAGACAGGCATTGTGTACACCAAGCTCCGAAACGCCATGAGGTGTTCGGCGAGTTGCAAGGAGAGCGAGTCGAATTTCACTTAGAGCCGCTTGAAACGCGGACTTCGGCACGATTTGCGTACTTTCTTGGATGCGGATGACAGCGTCGAATTACTTCACTCGTGTTCTGATCGTGGTCAGGTGGCCACTCCGAGAGATAGCAACTGGTATATACTGGGTATACTCTGTAACTACTGTACCTCGCGCGTGCATGACCATACACACACTGTGTGGTACGACCACTTCCTTTGGGAGATTTCAAAGGTTTCCATCCCAAACAATATGATCTAACTCGACCACCATCTCGGTTACTGCCAGAAGAAAAAACGAGGAAACCAACACATGTCGTCTTGTTTACGTAGCGAGCGGCGTGGTTTATAGCGTCATTGTCAATCGACGCCAACCCCAGCGACGCGGCATGAACAGCAGCAGCGCCGGGGTGGGGGGTACAGACCAAGTAAATTGTGTTTGAGAACATGTAATTGCGTCATTGTCTGCATTCACAAGCATTATCATCGCAAAAGGGAAGATACAAATATCTTGTGGAAGCAGTACGCCCATAGCGAACAAGGCGTGTTCAATACGACGTCACGGCACCATCGTCTCCATAAAAATCCCCTAACAAAGTGGCGATGAAAAATATTATGTGGGAATGGTACATTCGACATCAAAACCACACAATCTCACTCGCGCTGCAACCACAACAACAAACAACGGCCTTCAACTCACCTCGGGGGTCATATCGTCTAACTTGCAATCGCCCTCGAGGTTCAGAACACGCTTGTGCTTGGTGTCCTTGAAGCAGCCCAGCATATTTTCTGGCTCAGGTCTCACGAGTTCGTAGTTGTCTTCACCCTTCTTGGTTTCATCCTTCTTGGCTTCATCCCTCTTGGTTTCATCCTTCTTGGTTTCATCCTTCTTGGTTTCATCCTTCTTGGTTTCATCCTTCTTGGTTTCATCCTTCTTGGTTTCACCCTTCTTGGTTTCATCCTTCTTGTCTTCACCCTTCTCGGTTTCGTCGTTCTTGTCTTCGTCTATTTTGTCTTCATCGAGTTTGAACACACTGACGCGACTCTTGCCTCCACAAGCGGCCGATGATTTTCCCGCGCAAGCGTAGTCGCATTCCCCGTCGTCAACTTTGTCCTCGCTCTTGAAGTCATCGCCACAGAAACACTCTGCGACAGGGCGCCGCACGGAACAGCAATAGGAATCAACCACGACTCGTAACGCTGACGAATACATTCGTTTCCTCCCCGACAGCGGGTAAGAGCCAGGGGTGAAGATGAAGACTAAGCAGAGCCACTTGCGGAACAGCTGCAAAATGATGGGGGGTGTACTCATTTCTTGCATGGCCGTAGTCATAAGACCAATGATGGGGGGGGGGGGCATGATGGTGCCTACGGAAGTTCGATTAATACTATCCGAGGGAAGCAGAGAACTTGCAAACGCCAAGCAAACGCGGTCTAATGTGCGGAACAAACATTATGGATACACGCATCTGTCGTGTACCTCTGTATTACGCGTACCATACCTTCCCGTACACGCATACCATAATTGCAGGACGGGTTTATCAGGTAGAGCTTACCTTTGGAATACTGCGTGCCAAAGAACGCGTAGCCTTCGTCTTTGCAGAAGTCACCGCAAACCTGGAATTGAACAATTCTCACATATTGGCGCGAGATCGGAATCCGCTGTTGGCAGCTAACAGGCATATTATTCAAGGTCGTCATATAACTGTACACACTTGTACTTGTACCTGTACTTATCATGTTCGTCATCTAACAAGGTATGATATGTACATCATACATTTAAACGCCTGTAACTCTCGGACGGAACAGGGGTGGAATTTACCACATATCACATGTGTTTTATCTTAAAACAAGGACACCACCTGTAGGGGGATTTGCGATAATATAACGAGTTGTTGTAGTGTTTCTATTAGTTAAACACAAAGTCCTATCCACTAGACCTCTAGGTCGATTTAATAGTCTAGGTGGTACGACTACTTTAGTGGTCTACGAGTGGTGGATAGGGCTATTTGACCAACAAAATGTACGCTTCGGAGCTCGTCGCACGAAATCTAGCGAGCGCTGACCTCCGGAGCGCACCCCACGCCACCGGACTGCTCTAGGGAATTATAGAACCTTCGAGCCTTCTATTGTTCCGATGATACCAGGGCTCCAACCCGCGCACACCAGGCTCAGACGCGGACACTCTACCTGCTGTACTACACAGTCACTGTGAGGTCCAATGGATAGGACTACCGGTATAGGACTAGCATGCGCGTGTCGGGGGTTCGCATCGCACGGACTTCATATTTGTTATTTTCAAAGTGTGCGCAATTTAGAATATCATAAATCGTTGTGATAGTGTATTTCTACAACAGTCGAGTGGCGAGGGGGTGCTTCCTGGAGATCAATGCTAGCGAGATGTGGTGCTACGGGCTCGGAAGCATATTTGGTTAGTATATTAATCCTATCCGCTAGACCACTCAGTCAGTGTACTTAGGGGTCTACCGTATTAGGTAGTGGATAAGGCAATTAAATTAACTGTTTCCAAGATAAAAAGTAAACCCCTTAACACACATTCTAGGGTACCATGGTATTTATCCCGGTGTACGTTTTTTTGGTACAACATATCACGAAGGATGCCGAAACAAAATCAAGTACGTGGTCCAGGGACGCATCTACGGACTATCCTATTGGAAAACATTGTTGGGGGACAAGAAAAGAACTCCTTGCGCACGGTCAGTTAAAAACGTCCCGCAATACCTGACGGAGGACCGTGACGGGGCCGGCAAGTTAGTGGTGCGGCAGTGTCCAGAAAGGTTTTTGGTTGGTAAACAAGAACGAGCACACGAAGGCGTTGGCGTTGGACGTACGAGGGTACGTGACGCGACCACAATACCGTGTATGGTAGAAAGGGGACGTTTGTGTGACACTCGCTCCATGCGTTAGTCTATTGATGGTGTAGAAACCCTACTAGTACTAAAAAAGGATACATGCTTGGGACCCATACACAACGACCGAAACAACGGCGGTTACGACAACACCAATCGTGTAGAGAGTGCAGCTCCTCCCAGCTCCTCGCAGCTCAAATCGAGCGTACTCCTTACCCAAGCAGCCCGAGCTGGTTCGTATGGCCAATACGGCTGTTCTCGTCATCGATTTTGACGCATTTACCCTCTCAGATCCCGCAAGGGTTATTCAACCGCAGTTCTGTTTCCAGCTAGAAACATGCATCATTCGTTTTCACCTGCGCTGACATATCCTCGTCCTCCTTCTTATCACCACCGAGTACTCTTTTTTGCGCACTGTCTTTGAAGCACCCAAGTGGCGAGCCACCATCGTACGTGTCCCAGGCCAGCCCGCCGTGGTTAGGCTCGATGTCGTTCCACTTAAAAATGTTGATACTATTGCGGCCTCCGCACGCCACCTGTGTATTGCCTGTGCACTTGGAATCACACGTGTCAGCTCGCCACTCAGCCGCCGGAGTGTCATCTCCGCAGAAGCATTCTGAGGCAGCATCGCCAAGGCACAAAGCAAATGGCCGGGGAAAAAACATATAAGCGCGGGGGTTTGATTTAGCTGGGGCAGGGGGATAGTACACTACAACTTATGATGTGAAGCCTATCGGGCTTGTGTTGTACATTCGTCTTGAGCACGACCGCTCTCAAGTAAACCGGTGACGTACGAGTATAGTTACCGCTTGTGGATGATAGCTACGCTAATCACATCACATATTTGTAGCGTCAGGTCAGAAATAGTCGAGGGCACAGAGAAGACAGTGAGCTCACCTCGACCAAACTCGGTACCAAACACCTTGTGGCCCTTTTTGAAGCACTCGTCCCCGCATTTCTGTAGAGGTGCAAAAATAGACAGGTGGCAACACGGAAAGGGGTCGTAAAGGTGAAGGTACTCAAGACAAGCAAGGCGACGATGGTCTGCAACTCATTAGTGACAGCAATATACATCAGATATTCCATATGCCACCCAAGATGGGCGCATGGACTACTGCTAGGCGCGCCTGGTGTACCGAGCATATCACCCGCAGACGAACAATTATATAATACTGTAAAACAAACAAATCTCTTCAGTACCTATACCGGTCAGCTCGATCGCCTTTTCCCCCACAGGAACACCCCCCAAAACATGCGGCACGAGTTGTAGCATACCGGTACATCACGCGAGATATGGCATGGCGCAAAACTCTTACCTGCGCGGTCATCTTGGTATTGTCGTCGAAAGAGTGGGCGTCCAATACACGCTGCTTACTGTTATCCTTATAGCAGCCGAGCGTCTCGGCTCCTTCCACCTTGTCGTCCTTCAGTAACTTGTCGCCCTTGGATGCTGGGTGCTTGCCGTCTGATTTTGATGTATCGTTGTCTCCGGCAAACTCGTAGATGTTGATTCGGCTATGGCCTCCGCATACCTTCGTTTTGTCGCCCGTGCATTGTTTATCGCACTTGTCGGCCTTGCCATCGCCCTTTGGTACCTTGTTTCCACAGAAGCATTCTGCGAGAGCACCAGGTGCGAGCGTGGCCATTGAGCAGGGTGGAGCGTGACGGTGCACACAAGGATGCCGGGAGGTGTGCTCATACTGTTGTAGCGCTTTGCCTGGCTGTAGGGACAAACTGTGCGTATCTCAAGCGTTTGTGTTGTAGTCGACCAAAACTTATAACAACTGATACACACGCCATGAGGTCCCGTCAGCTGCTGGTGCCTCATGCGCAATACAATGACAGCATGTGTTGTGCGTACCTCGGCCGAACTCGACGCCGAAGACCGTGTGGCCCTTCTCTTTGCAGACACGTCCACATTCCTGCGTAGCACAGTAAACACCCAGCAAACCAGGATCAGGATTGGGTAGCAAGGAGGGGCATCAAATACCGCGTTCATGCCACTGTATATCGTTCGGCGTGGAGCTAAATATGGCTATACGCGGGGCAGAAAGGAAAGGGAAAATCAACTCAATAACCAGTCCACGTGAATCGACACCAGTGTCAACGCCCTAGGGTAGGATACTTGGAAATGGCTAAAGGTTCAAATCCACATTGTTTCCTTGGAGAACCGCGCTCCGACGTTTCCGCTTGGAATGACAAACCGCGCAAACCCAGCCAACCAAACCATGGGCACAATACAGCATGTTGGTGTCTAACTCCACACTTCTCGGGATGATATCTCATTAATCGACGACATATCGCAAGAACAAATAGACGGATCAGCGGAGTTTATTGCGTGGAGTGCACATGGGGGCAGAAAACGTTTCTTACTTTAGCGGTCATCTCATCGGAATTGTAGGAGTATTTTCCTAACGCTCGCTTAGATGGGCTATCTTCGAAGCAGCCCTTAGCGTCGGCTCCTGGGACGTCAACGCTGGTCGGCTTTGAAGGTTCAATGGGCCGAGGAGATGATGTGGGTTTGTGAATCTCAAAGACGGTCATGAACCCCGGGCCTCCGCACTTGATTTCCGCGCCGTCTTCGCACGGAAGTTTGCAATGCCACTCATCCCGCTCGTGGACAGGAGGCTTATCGCCACAATAGCATTCTGCGAGAGGTGCATGCCGGAGGTGGGCGGCTGTCGGGAGCGTGTGGAGAATGGTCCATGGTATGTCTCTTTCGCACAGATAGTACTTTTAACCAAACCGTTCATACGGATGTTGGACGAGGCCAACAGCAGAGAGTGTTACACCTGTCTTTCGATGCTACGTACCTGTGCCCTCTATCGTAGCGGAATACCCGTATTTAATGTCCTCGCACTTCGTCTGGCATACCTGTGGCGACGAATTCAGCACCAACAAGCAGTAAACGAACACAAATGCTCACAACGAGGTGTTGCAGTGTACCGCGGGACAGCCCATCTAGTCTAGGCAGCGTGCAGATTATCGTGCCTACATCAAACGTGGGGGAGCGAAAGAAAGAGCAAACAAACGTGTTGACAAACACAGACTGGCAGCGTTCTCACACGAATAAATAAGATAAAGTAGTTATCTAAATCCGCCAGCTCGTAAGGAATAGTCCTTAGCAGCGAATGAGATTTACAGTGTCCGGGCAAATCGAACGCCGGAATACCCTAGTAGTGCTGCCTCGAGGCATCGAGATTTTCTCACAGCCATGACTTTTACAAACTAGTCTGTTAATTTCACATGACCAAGACATCATCTGAGGCAAAATAACAGGTTGCGCGGTACAAATATCGACTTGATCTACTATCCACAAGAGCTCAAAGTCCCTACCGCACCTTATTGGTCATCCACTGGGAACTCTTCACGAACTTGTTGAAGATACCAGAGTTGTTGTCGACATCATAACACCCCTTGTATGTTACACCGCCATCCGGCTTTTTCGGGGGCGAAGACGGAGATAGAGGCAACTTTGAGACGGAGTTCTGAATGTGGAAGACGCTCATGGAGCCCCAACCACCGCACGTGATGTCCGAACCGTCTTCGCACGGGATTCTGCACTTCCAATCATCCATCTTGGAGACGGGAGGCTTGTCTCCACAATAGCAATCTGCGATCAACGCGCATGACATGCATATCGCAGGTGGTCGACCATCGGGGGCGTGTGAAGTATCTGTTCTAATTATGATTTATATATATATAGGTTAGTAATTAATCCTTTACACCGGCGTTGGACGAGGCCGGCAGCAAACGGTGTTATACCAGTGTGGCGAAATCTGTTCTACGCACCTGTGCCCTCTGTCGTGGCGGAGTACTCGTACTCAATCTCCTGGCACTTGTCTTGGCACACCTGTCGCGTCATATTCGCGTGGCACAGGCGTACGGCAGGCGAACGGGTCGTCTCAAATCAAACGGTTGCGGAATATCTCGGGACACTTCTTAGTCAAAGCGGGAACGAGGGTACCGTTGCTACATAAGCCAAACTGGCCTTACAGCTGGTGGCAGCCAGTGGAATGGCATGGGCTAGAATAAAGCAGACCGACACCTGTAAATCACAGACTGGAACGTATAACAAAAATCGAAAAGGCAATTCAAACCGCGTACACCACAGCACAGGGTTTTCGAAATTTGCAGACAGAGGAAATTGCGTGAGTGGACAAACCGGACGTACGTAAGTCTTGATAGCACTGCCTCGAGGCGTCTGAGAGTTCGTATCTACGCTGAGCACGTCCTAGCCTGTCAAAAGCCGCACCAACAGCACATCATGTGCGACCATGTACCCGAACCGTCTGGAACGTACGAAGATAAACCTCGAAAGTGTACGAGTATACCGTCGAAAATAGTGCAAACTCCCCTCCTTACCTCATTGGTCATCCACTTGGAGCTCTTCACCAACTTATTGAATGCACCAGAGTTCTTGTTGACATCATAGCACCCCTTGTACGTTACACCGCCATCAGTTCCCTTTGCGGGTAAAGGTGCAGGTGTATGCACATCTGGGACGGCCTCACTAGTGTGGAAGACAGTCAGGTACCCCCATCCACCACACTTGGGGTCTTTGCCGTCTTTGCCGTCTTCTTCGCAAGGGAGGTCGCAATACCAATCACTCGTCCTCCAGGCTGGAGCCTCGTCTCCGCAGTAGCATTCTGCGACAGACAAACAGGAGATGCATGCCGAAGGTGGTCCACTGTCAGGGGCGCGCAGAGTTTTGCATGTGGTCCTACCCCTTCGCAACCTTCCATGCTTCTACTCCAAGAAAATCGTAAGCACACGATCGTAAACACTGACATTGAACGAGTCTGACGCCAGACAGTGGTACCTCGTTAAGGCGAAATCGGCTTTACGCACCTGTGCCGTCGGTCATCGCAGAGTACCAGAAGTCGTTTTCCCGGCACTTCTTTTGGCATTTCTGTCGCGGCACATTCGCGTAGCACCATCATACAGCAGGCAGGCAGATATTTCAGATGTTGTTGTAGTACATGAAGAGGTAGCTCCTAGCGAAGGCGGAGGCTAGGGTGCAATGGATAAATAACCAGATATCTCACGGCTGATGGCAGCTAAGGACATGGACAGGACGAGAGTAAAGCAGGCATATGCAATGTATCCTGACGATAACACAAACTGGTACAATTTTCACACGAATGCTACGGCTACACTCTCACGCTTTAACCGTTTCTCGAAGTGTGAAGATGGAAGAAGTGGTTGGGCAAAACGACCGTCCGTAAGCCGGGCCAGTACTCCCTTGAGGCGTCTGGTTTTGTATGCCTACGCCCTTCTGACTAGTGTTATGGAGTACATTACTACGTAGTCACGCCGACAACACGTAATCGGCGACCATGTACAAGAACCGCCTGCCAAGTACACGCATTGAAATACCGCCAACAAAAATGAATATTCTCCACTGTACCTCATTGGTCATCCACTTCGAACTTGTCTCGAACTTGTTGAATATGTCAGGGTTTTCATTGACATCGTAACACCCCTTGTACGTTACGACGTCTGGTTTCTTCGGGGGCACAGGCGTAGGTTCAAGTACATCTGAGCCAATCTCGTGAATTTGGAAGACAGTAAGGTGCCCCCAACCACCACAATTTGGGCCGCTGTCGTATTTGCCGCTTTCTTCGCACGGGAGGTCGCAGTACCAATCACTTGTCCTCCAGACTGGAGCCTTGTCTCCACAGTAGCATTCTGCGTCAAACGAACACGAAGTGATTGCCGACAGTGCGCGACTGTCAGGACCGTTCGGACGTCAGCGTGTTGTCCGACCATTTCGGAAACACTTTTGTCTAAGATCAAGCATACCGTCACGCTGACGAGGCCGGCATCAGACAGTGGTACACCTATTTGACCAAATAAGGTTTACGCACCTGTGCCGTCGCAAGTGGCGGAGTACCATTGGTCAATCTCCCGGCACTTCTTTTCGCATTTCTGTAACGGCATGTTCGTGTAGCACCAGGATGCAGCACGAAAGCAGAGAAGCATGAGTCTGGGAAACAATTGTTGCGTATATCACGGACCATATATGTGTATATACATATGCATACCACTTACTATTGCAGCAGTATGAATATATATGAAGGGGGGGGGGTGAAATTAATTAATTGTTTTTGATGTTTGAAGGAGACGATCCAATTTCAAGTTGAGAGGATGCGACAATATAAACGGGGGGGGGTGAAACTAATTAAATATTTTTGATGTTTAAAGGAGACGACATAGCGAACAACACGCGGCTAGCAGCAGACAAGGACATAATGACGGTAAAGGTAAAGCAGACCGACCCAAATAAATAACTTGATTGGAAGTGTTCTCACAATGATACAGCATGTACAGCCGCACACTGCAAGAAATGACTCTGTATTTGTTGTCCACGGAGTGACAGATTTGCAATGAGCGTTAGGGCAACACCAACACCGGCAAGTCCTAGCCAATCCGCCTCGAGGCGTCTGGAATTTCATACCTTCAACCTGTACAGACTAGCATGATAATGCAGTAGTCACACAAACAACGCGTCATCTGCGACTGTGAACGCGAACTGCTTTCAAGATTCGAGGCTCGACTTGATCTACCGCCGAAAATAGTGAAACGTCGCAACCGTACCTCATTGGTCATCCATTGCGAACTTGCCACCAACTTGTCGAATATACCAGGGTTTTCTTTGACATCGTAGCATCCCTTGTACGTTACACCGCGATCCGTTCCCTTCGTGGGCGAAGGCCAAGCAGGAACAGCCGGGTCGGGTTTAGCAATGTGGAAAACGGTCATGAATCCCCAACCACCACAATTGCGACCTTTGCCTTTGCCGTTTTCGCACGGGAGTTCGCAAAATTTGTCGTCCGTTTTCCAGACTGGAGCCTTGTCTCCACAATAGCAGTCTGCGACAAAAAAATCGGGATGAAATCCGTACGTAGGAGACCGTCGGCGGTGTGGTGGATTTGGCGGGCGGTCCATGGCTGAACTTCGGAAATACTTTCGTTTCGAGCAAACCGCGATTACTAAGGTTGGATGAGGCCGACATCAGACAGTGTTATTCACGTGTGGCAAATCAGTTTCACGCACCTTTGCCTTGTGTCGTGGCGGAGTACCAGTGGTCAATCTCCCGGCACATATTTTCGCATTTCTGTAGCGGCATGTTCGTGTGGCACCAGAATGCAGCGGGAAAGCAGAGAGTCTCAAATATATTTGGCGGGATATTAGGGAATAACGCTTGACCGCGGCAGTGACTAGGGTACCACGGTTATATAAAAAACGAATTACCCATGCCTTATGGCAGGCAGGGACATGGCGAGGGCGAGATAAACTAGACGGGCACAAACGTGTTGAAAACCGCCCACTGGCAGCACACACCACACAGGTCTATGGTAAGACATACACGCAGGACTCCGACGTGATGGGTAAAACAGTTGTTCGCAAACTCTGGAGTACTTCATGCAGGCGTGTGGATTTGGTACTTTCGCCTTTCACACACTAGTCTGTCAATACGTGGTAACACTGACAACACATCAGCGACCATGTACGCGAACCGTTTGCGACGCACAGAACGAAAGTCCAATTTGATCTGCTTACACAAGAGTGCAAAGTCTCCTGCGTACCTCATTGGTCATGTCCTTCGAACTTATCACGAACTTGTTGAATACATCAGGGTTTTCTTTACGATCGTAGCACCCCTTGTACGTTACACCGCCGTCCTTTCTCCCTGTGGGTGGAAGCGGAAGCGCAGGAACAACTGCAACGGGCTTCTCGATGTGGAAAACATCCATGAACCCCCAGCCACCGCAGTTAGGGCCGTTGCCTTTTCTGTCTTCGCAAGGGAGGTCGCAATACAAACTAGCCGTCCTCCAGACTGGAGCCTTGTCCCCACAGTAGCAGTCTGCGACAAACGAACAAGGGGCGTGTGCCGGAAGTTGGCGATCGTCTGGGACAGGCGTAAGTCGGCGTGTGGTCCTTGACTTCTCAAATAGTGCAATTGCAAGAAAACCGTTTACACTGACGTTGGAAAGGGCCAACCCCAAGTGGTGTTACACGCGGTGTTAACTCGCTTATACGCACCTTTGCCTCGTGTCGTGGCGGAGTACCAGTGATCAATCTCCCGGCACTTCTTTTGGCATTTCTGTCGCGCATGGTCGTGCGGCACCAGCAGACAGCAGGCAAGCAGAACGTGTCAAAACAACTTAGGACGGTATGTCGTGGGATAGGTCTGAGGCGAGCTCACCTATTGTGGCTATCTGGTCGCGCGGATCTTTTGAGCCGTAGGCTGTTCGTGTTTGGGAGCTAAGAAGCACTTCCTGGTGGGATCGAGGTACGGCAACCTAACCCCTAACCCTCACCCTAACGAAAACCCGGACCAAAAACGGGCGAGAAACGCGGCTGCGCCGCTTGTCGATTTTTATTTTATATTCCCAACTCCGAACCACCACATCGTTCTCAACCAACGAGAGGGCGCAAAGACTACCATCCAAGATCCGCGCGGCCAACATGCTAGGTCTGCTGTCTGAGGCATGGCGGGGGCTACGGATGGGACACGACGGGTGACTCATGGTTCATGGCAGGCTATGGCATGGAGAGGGCGAGAGTAAAACAGGGCGACACGAATGTGTTGACAACTTAGATTGGAATCGTGATCACAACAATACCCACTACTATAGGCGTACCCGATGTGTGACACCGGGTGCTGGAACGACTCCATATTGAACACGCGGACAGAGGGTGTTGAGCAGTTGGCCAAACAAACATCGAAAAGTGCTAGTGATACTGCCTCGGGGCGTCTGCGGGTTCATTCCTGCGCCCTTCACATACGTCGTACGTGAAACAATACGCCAAACATAGGTCATCTGCGAACATGCATGCGCACCGCTTGCATCCTACACAAACTACGTGCTCGACCTGGCCTATATCGTCCACATAATTGAAAATTCTCCATCGCACCTCATTGGTCATCCACTCCGAACTTGTGATGAACTTGTTGAATACATCAGGGTTCTCTTGGACATCGTAGCACCCTTCATAGGTTACACGGCCATCCTTTTCCTCTGGGGCTGGTAGCGAAACTGCGACGGGCTTCTCAATGTGGAAAACATCAATGAACCCCCAACCACCGCAATTGGGGCCTTTTCCGTTGCTGTCTTCGCAAGGGAGGTTGCAAAAATGACTAGCCGTTCTCCAGACTGGAGCCTTGTCTCCACAGTAGCAGTCTGCGACACACGAACACAGGGTATATGTGCTGAAGGTGTGAAATCGCCAGGGGCGCGCGGAATTCGGAGTGTGGTCGGTCTACTTGGCAAACGTTCACGTTTCAACAGTACCGTCTGCATCGATGTTGAAAGAGACCGACATCAGACAATGTTACACCGGCGTGTTACATCAGCTCTACGCACCTGTGCCTTGCATCGTGGCGGAGTACCAGTGATCAATCTCCCGGCACTTCTTTTGGCATTTCTGTCAGGGTATAGTCGTGTGGAACCAGCATTCAGCAAGCAAGCGGAACGTTGCAAAACAGCAAGACGGTATATCAGGGGATATCTCTCAGTGAAGGCAGGGGGTAGGGCACCACTACATAACATGCTGGTTCGCGGCCCATGACAATCAGTGACATGGCGAGGGTGAGAGAAAAGCAGACCGACACATATGTGACAGTAAAAGAGACAGGCCCAACGATGTCGATAGTCCCACTCTCGAAGTGCCTCTACAACAATACCACCGTAGGGCAACTACACTACCCTATAGCCGGTTATCGGAAGGAGTAGATGAAGGGCTAAGGAATATTGTGCAACAAAAGCTGCTTGGTGGTGTGTAGCCGTTTACCCCCGCGCCTTTCGCATACTCGTGTTAGACTACTATGGTGACAATGACAAAGGTTGTATGTGACCATATAAGCGAAGCGCTTGAGACATATGTAGATAACTCGTAACTTGATCTACGGTTCACAAGGGTTCAAAATCTCCACCGTACCTCGTTGGTCATCCACTCCGAACTTGTCATGAACTTGTTGAATACATTGGGGTTTTCTTTGACATTGTAGCAGCCCTCGTAGGTTACGCCCTTTCCATTCGGCGGCGGAGACCCAGAGGGAGGAGCCTTGTCGACGGGTTTGCGAATCTCAAAGACGGACATGAACCCCCAACCACCACAGTTTTTTCCATTGGAGTTTTTGTCTTCGCACGTCAGTTCGCAAAACACCTCCTTCGTCTCCCAGACTGGCGCCTTGTCTCCACAATAACATTCTATGACAAATAAACAAGACGCGTTTTGAAGGGGGTGGGCGACCGTCAAGGGGGTGCGCTATTTTGCGTATGATCCAAACACTTTGTGTACATTCAAGTTTTTACGAAACACATCTGATGCAGGTGGGAGCGTCCGGCAGCAGGCAGTGTTCCATATGTGTGGCGAAACTGGCTCTACGCACCTGTCCCCAGTGTTGTGGCGGCGTACGAAAGACCAAGGTTCAGGCACTCCTCTTTGCATACCTGTGGAAACAAAGAAAGCGGGCATATACATGTCGACATCATCATGCAGCACCCAGACCTATCGGCTCGCATGAACCAAAACGTTGCAGTGTATCACTTCCTCACCGCACAATATTTGTTTGAAAGCGTAGCCTAAAGTATCGCTGCTACAGCAAGGTATGGTTCGTGACAGAGGCCGAGGTAGCGAGGGCTAAGATACAGGAAGCAACCTCAACTTTCCGCAGCTCACAGTGCGGCAGATTCGTGAAAGGATGAAGGAACCAGGACCAAACAGATATATTTGTGGGTTTAAAGCGAGAGCGGTATTACGCATGCGACATCACGAGCGGTAGGAGGTCTTGATGGTGCCGCTTTGATAATTAAGTGTTTGGTCACCTCTTGGTATGTATGTATATACTTCGAAGTATTAATATACTTCGAAGTATATATATATCTGAGCCTTTCATGAAACAGTTACGACAATGATCTCGGAACATTGATCATGCGGTATGGTCTTGCGGCATCGTAACCTTGGCGCCTGTATATACACGAACAATGTCACAGTACGTTTTTGAAACGATGCCCGCAACCACTCGGGAAAATCAGCTCCCAGGGCGAGTACCTCCGCCTTGCTTACCTTGTTGGACATCTTAAGGTTGCAGTTCACGTGCGTCGTGAGCACGTCAGGGTTTTCTTTCACCGCAAAACACCCCTTGTACGTGGTCTTGCGTGCTTCTTCGACGACCTTGCTATCCGCGGCGTTGGTGACGGCCTCCTTTTCGGCGGCGTCGGCGACGATCACGTTTTGTTTGTCCTTCTCGACGACCTCTTTCTCAGCGGGCTTGAAGATTGTCTTGTCCCCATTCGACAACATACGACGCGGGCTGTGCGCATCCGGCGTCTCAGGTGTTTGGACAATCTTTAGGACGTTCAAGTACCAGTTGCTCCCATTGCCACTGCACACTGAACTCGGGTCGCCCGGGCAAGGGACACCGCAGGAGTCAAGGGCCCGCTTGTATCTCGGGGGCACGTCACCACATAGACAAGCTGCGACAAACGTAGAGGAGCCGCAAGGTGGGCGGTACGGGCCGTCAGGGGCCATCGCGTGTATCATGCTTTTCTTCTATATTGCAATAGGTTCTACTATATGATATACGAATAAAACATATACTGAGCACGGAAACGGCAAACATTATCTAGCGCTGTGCAGGCGCGGAAACCTCAGGTCTGCTCACCTTTTCCGTTCGCCGTGGCGGAGTACCCGTATCCTTCCTTTTGGCAACTATCTTTGCATTTCTGCCGAGGCGAGAAGATAAACCATACCCAAAAAAGTAGCGCGACAGCGCAGGCAGACAGGCAGACCGGCGGGATTCAAGGTAGGCAGGCAATACACGCGAGAGTGGTCCAAATTCCGCTGTGCATACTTACATACTGCTTCACAAATACAACCAGCTCGGTTCGCGGGTACATAGAGAGTTGGCTCGTAGCAGTCAGCATCGGAAGGTGATGAAGAGGCCAAGAGGGAGAAACAAACACAATTTGCTTAAATAAGAATACAACAGACGCGTACAACGGGGCATATATACGTATGTCGAAACTTAGGAGGCATCTGCATGCATACATGTCGCCGGCAATCGTAACGTTGAGAGGCCTCGATGTACAGGTCGCGACCTACACATATATATTTAGGTTACGTACTCTTGCATAATACTTCGTACTTATACTTCGGTGGTACATGGACAACATTTGTCGGCAACGATTGATCGTTGTCCACCACTTGCAAAATTTGACCGTAAGGCAAAGGCAAAGCTCTCACTTACACTACGCACGATTCCGTACAATACGCACCCACAACTGAGGTAATATACATTGTTCTATAAAATATTCACCCATCTTACCTGTTTGGTCATACCAGAGCTATGGGTCCCAACCACCCTAAATATATTATCGTTGTCGAAGAAATCGTAGCAACCCTCGTCCGACGTGCCGGGGATTATTTTCGAGAAGTCTGCACAGTCCTGAGGTTCAGGACCGGACCACATTTGCTCCGGCTGGTAACCTGCTTCGTTTTTGACCGGCCACACGTACGAAGTCTTCGATGGTGTGTACCTCAAATTTGGTACGTGCCATGCACTCTGCTTGTGTTGTTTGCGTAGTTCCGCAATCCCGCTCCACTTGGTTGTCTTGAAGCTCTGTTACCGGTTAAGGGGTATGGGGGCAGGGGCGCGAAATGGAATGGGGGGTCACGCATGACCGGCTGCTATCGAAGGCAAACCAAGGCATTGAGTATGTATCTGTGTTTTTCAACGCGACCAGTATGTTATGGTGTCATGAAAGCTTGATGTTACGACATATACGTCTGTCCTTCACGAACATGAAACATACCACTTTCTCTCAGCCCCAAATACCTCAAACCATTAACATAATTTGCCCCCTAGGCGTTGTTATGTAAGGTAGAATTTTGGCACGTATTTGCCCAAAACCAGAGGACTAATACTTAGACTTGGGCGCCGAACACAAACGTGTTCGATACGCAGTGAAACACATACTTCGACGTATATGATCAGAGTAAACACGCACACTTGCTGTACAGCAGGAACCCCACCCCCCCCCCCTTCCCGGACAAGATCGAGGAAGCACAACAAGTTGCACCCGACCCAACAGCGAAACCATCATCATCGTCATCAACAGCAGCAGGGCGACGCCATTGCTGTAGCATAGCATCGGCCAGTCAACGTTAATATCCGACAAGCTAGCAACAACTCAGCCCCGGACCGTAGAGGTACCTCTCTCGTAGACCGTATGCTACAACCGGACAGCAACCAACCCTGCCCCTTGCGGTAAAGGTGTGATATGCAACGGGGGGGGTGTATCAGGGTAAGCGTCGTTGCACGTATGTTACCGTCGCAAAAATAATGCGAGTACCAGGAACGAAAGGTCTCGAACGATAAAATGGAGGATTATCTCTAAAACCATCTAGATAATTAGAGGACTTGAACCAGCCACGTTAAATCTGGGGTCTGATACACCATCGAATGAGCTGCCTGAATATGTGAATGCACAAAAGTGTAAAACGTTTACCTTCTGGATACTCAGACTACAACAATCCAGTCTTAATTAACTGCTTGGTACTTGTCAATCAACTTGATTAAGACGAATAAAGTGTATGTTCCAGACAACAACAGACAGAACGACAAACAGACATATAGACAAACAGACAAGCAGAACGACATACAGACATATAGACATATAGACAAACAGACAGACAGACAGACAGACAGACAGACAGACAGACAGACAGACAGACAGACAGACAGACAGACAGACA
>JBBMKB010083065.1:0-12227 GCA_037833945.1 Alaria marginata
ATCTCCTGAAATACGGTGCCTCTTGCCACCCCGACGTCATCGTTCGATAGTCCTTTGCAAACAAGAACATATATGAACATATTTTTTACGTAGCATCCCTCTTCGTGTCGAGCGGCCATTAATAGTTCGTTTAAGAAAATCGCTGGTTTTTGGGAGGTATCATTACTGTCATTAATGACCCGGGCTATCGTAGAATGACACTTTTGTAGGTTATGGAGTAGTCGTAATAGGTTATTGCATTGTACCCTTCCATTGTGCTTTCGCCTTGGCTTCTCTTTCGTTGAGCGTGGCGAGTCAGCGCAGAAGCTTGTTTAAATTGTTGTTGGTAGTGTGCCGCAGCGGAGGCTCACTGTGTTCAACCCCGCGTTGAGGTATGAATGAATGGTGCCTGCTGTACGGCGTTGTCAAGGGTTTGAGACGAACCGACGAGTTGTGTAGGGCTGTTGTGGCGTGTGATATATACGTCCCCTTACACTGATATGCCTGCCACAAGACTATTACAGTACAGTACAGGACACCTAATAAGAAACAGGCTAACAAGAAACGCAGGCTGATATTTACAAGAAACCAAGAAATTCGGGAGCCTTTATGCTGACGTTAGTGTAGAACACCCCCCTCCTAAATAAGAAACTCAGCCTGGGTCAATATTTCTGTTTCTTATAAGGCGTCCTGTACAGTAGTGCTCGGCCACGAAGAAACTTGTGGTTTTCAATCGGGGCGGTGGCTTCCGACCTGTTGGTTGTCGGTCATATCAGCTATACCTCCACGCGATCAAGATGCGGCTTTGTCTCGTCGACGCACATTACAATTTCCGATAGCAGATGAGCTGTGTTCATCGTGTTGACGTGAATTTCGCTTTTCTGTAACAGCTTTTGCTGTATTTTTCGTTTCAACGTGCATGAAAGTTTTCGGTAACAGATGACGTGACCACAATCCATCTCCGTCTTGTTGACGTGTCAAAACACTTTTTTTGGGAACAGTTGAGCTGTACAGAGGAGTGAGCACCTTGCCCGACCTTCTTCTGGGCCTGGCGGTCTGCTTGGCGCTAGCCCACCTTCTCAACGACGGCATCAAAAAAGGAGTGGGCCGGCCTAGACCCAACTACTTTGCCCTAAGGGCGGTGGTCGATTACAGCGGTGGAAAATTGACTTCCTTGAAGGTGCGTGCACTTTAAAACAAAGCTGCCCTCGTTAGCCCAGGAAGCTAATAAAACATGTGAAAAGGTATTGGAGTGCAACTTCACTGCCTGTCGTGGTTACTGTAGGCTCGATTCTACTTAAAGGCTCGATTTTATTTAGAGGCTCGATTTACTTGTCCCTTTTGATCCCCGTCAACTTTTTTTTTCCGGGACGGCGCTTCTGGAGGGTGTTCTGCGTGAAACAAGAGGCGGGCAATATGCGTCCCCCTGACCCACGTACTGCTGCACTGCTGAGGACCTTGAGTCACGTCGTCATGGATTCCCTCGATCGTATTTTTTCTCTTACGTCTGCCCCCGTCCGTCGGTGCTCCCCCGCGCGCCCTTTTCTAGGCGACAAGTACCAAGAGTTTCCCTTCTGGCCATTCGGCGATGTCGATGGCTGGCACGCTCTACGTCACGCTCGTGTGCTGGGGCGATCTGTCGCGAAATGCCGCCGCTCAAAAGGGTTGGCGTAGGTCTATCTTGGTGAGTCCTGATTCCCTCGTTGCTGCTGTGTCTGCTGTGTCTGCTGTCTTGGTAAGCCCTGCGTCCGTCGTTGCTGTTGCTTCTGCTGCTTTGATTTGCTGCTGGTTATATTGCTGCTGATGCTGGTGTTGACGCTCGATTCTCTGTGTTGGTGAGTCCTGCTTCCGTCACTTTGTTTTTTTTTTGCTGCCTATTTTGTGACGATGACATTACTGCTGATATGCTGGTGCTGATGATGCTGCTGCTGGTGTTGGTGCTGACGCTCGGTGCTCCTTGTGCGCGAAATAAACACTGGTGTTGCACTCCTACTCCTCGTACGGACTACCGACGGAAACGAAACTAGACCCAGCCCCCCCCTTCATCAACTAGTAGTAGCCCCTTTCAACAGGCTGTGTTGTCGGTGGTAAGGATGGCACCCGCCACCGCATTATTCCAATGTGTTCCCTCCCTGCCACTCCCAACTGACGTGCGAGCAGTGGTGCAGCACCCAACGGTAGACCCCCCCCGCCCCCTCCCCTCCGTCTCGAACGGGCTACGTGGTCAACGTCCAAACGACTATGCCAAGCTAAAAATGAGTACCCCCCCCCCTCCTCTCCCCCCAACATTGTGATGCAACTACCGTGCAACTCCGTGTCTTGCGTCAATCCATGCTGCCGCTGTTGCCAGGCGTGGTTATCCTTCTGTCCACCGTTGATCGCATTCTGGGTGGGAGTCACCCGCGTACGCGATTACTGGCACTTCCAGGTGAGAAGAGGGACCCCAGCGCTTAGCACCATTTCGCGTTTTCGTGGAGGGGGTATTTACAGCGCGCGCCACGTGGAGACGCCTCCATAGCGGCCTGATACTGCTATTGTCGCGTGTCCACCACGCTTCGAGATGCCGCCTAGAACCAGCAGCTCTCTTCCAAGTACACTAGTTAGTAGGAGTTGTGACTACACGATAGGGGTGCACGCGCACTATTAATAGGGTGTGTACCCAAATTGTCTGAGGATCGAGCTCTATACCTTACCCCAAAAACTTTCATTTGAGAAAAAATGAAGTTACAATTCGATTAACAATCTCATGGCCTAGGTATATATTTATGGATGGTTTGTGCAAAACACAAAATGGTATTCCAACGGTAGTGGTTAGTTAGTTCTTCAGCTGAGAAGCCCTCTGCCAGTCATAAAGGTTTTGGGCGAAACGTGCCACCGCTGTCGTAGCATATACTTGTTTCCCATACAATGATACCTGGTGTGACAGGCATTTCGATCGTTTCTTGATCCTCCAAACCTTGTCGCTGGGCTTACTAACTCCAAGGCACACGCCTTTCACCCGTTAACTCGCGTATGCTCCACATGCCCGAGAGGATGCGGCAGAAAAAGCGACCAGCCTAACGACCTAAACACGGAATGCATGCAGGTTTGTTTCTTTCACCCTCGAGGGGTGCGTAAAAATGAAGCTTGAGCCCACAAAAAACACGTCCATCCATGCATGTGTCGTGTGTCAATCTAACTCGAGTGTCGAACAACAGTCTTGCCGTGGCAGTATGGCAGTATGAGGTCACCAGACAAGCCCACCCTTGCTAAACATGCCCGCCACGCTTCGGAAACCCCGCAGGACGACGTAGCGACCGGATGGGCGATCGGCGCAATGAGCGCGGCTATCGCGGTACGATGGGTCACCTTTCCTGAGGCGTATTGGCGAGGGGTTGCGGGGGTAGACGCCCGGTCCGGTCGCACTGTAAGGTCCCTCGGGGATGTCGGGGCGATGGCGTTAATGTTGGGCTCGGGGCCCGGCAGTAAAGGTTACGGCAGCAGCAGCGAAGCTGGCGCCGACTTGGAGGGAGGCGTCGCTCTTTCGCGCGGCTCACCGTAATTTTTTTTAATATTATTTCGAGTACGTCAGCTGTGAGTTCGACCAGTTGTGTGGTCGACATTCAACTTTGCAAGCTTGCGTGATACTTCGGCCACGCGTTTTCACGTAGCTGTAGTAATGGTCGCTTCCTGGCGGAGGGAGGATGCCGCCACATTTGAGTTGCCGGATTTGGCGTAGCTCTCTACTTTGCGAGCACTTTTGTGCTTTTGCGTTTTATTTTTTCCTCTGGCGGATGGGTAGACTTAAGGTTTTAAGCTCACCACACTTCCACGTATATATGTGTCTTGAGTCTATTTGATCTCGGTTGATGAAACTACGGTGCTGCCGTCGCAACGGCAGCGCAAGCGACCACGACTTGACGGCTGCCGTAGCTACGGCAGCGCGAGCTATTCCGTGGCCTTCGGGCGCGTGAGTTTGTCGATCCGCTATGGTCCCCGGAAGTGGAGCAAGCACTGAGTGGGTGGTCGTTTTGTTCGGCTCAGAAAGATGCGGTGCGCGACTACGGTACCAGCTTTATGCGATATATTGTGCGCGGAGGGATAGAGACGACGAACTGTTTCCTAAGATTTTTTTTTTGTCGTTATGGGTAAGTTCGCACCGACTGCGTACGGTACCAGCCATTGCATGTAAGATATGGAAAGGCGGACACCATGCCATCGCAGTAAGCCGGTGGGGGGTATGGACCGGCGAAAACGCTCATTGCGTGACTTCGGTACAGTACCGTGTATGAATTGTATGAAAGGCAGATACCATGCCATCAAAGTAAGCCGGTGTAGGATGCGGACAGACGAAATAATTTATTATGATGGCGGGGTAGCTTCTTAGGTTGATCCTTTCGACTTTCCGGCGACCTACTCGCCGATGTAAAATATAAGGCAACGTAAATATATGGAACGTTTATTTCCTATCGTATGGTAGTGGAGTTTCAGTGGGGAGGAGGCTTTTCCCGCTGCGAAGAAATGGGCTTCGCTGCTCTCGACCCCGGCGCAAATCGCCGTCGGTAGAGGCGACCTGGCATCTGCTCGTACTCTCTTGCTATTTAATAGCTACTGATACGAAGAGTTCACTATCGCTTACAATGGGGGAAATGGGGTATATAGCTGTGAGTCCCATGGGGGGGTTAGGCGTGCAGCGGTCGATCCAAAACTTGCACAGCATTTGCCTTGGCGGTGATTGCTGTGCGTTATTCTCGGTAGAAGTGGCGGGAGAAGTAGGGTTCAGCTTTCCCGCTGCTCGTCGATTTGCATCATTTTTTTTACTCACGCTCTCGCGCGTTCCGCTAATATTTTAGTATTGTGCTGCGGTAAACACCACGATAGGTTGTGTTTTACCACTCGGGTACCTAGTAATCTGGTGTATCACGTGGGTACGTGGCGATCCGGTTTACCACTTGGGTACGTATGCAATCTCGTACATCACGCGGGTACGTAGCCATACCTTTTGACACGCAGGTACGTATCATAGCAGTCTTGTGTGGCGATGTCTTGGAGCATGCCATGGGGGGTCTGTGCGCTGTAGGAGAAGGGCGCCAACGGGTTTGCGCTGCGATATTTGAGCTGCTACTATAGTTGCTGGTGCTGTTGTAAACAAGTAGGATTTGGACATTCCGCTGTCCTGCGATGGTTTGCCGTGCCAATCGAGCTCAGCTTGGTCGATTGGTTGTATGCTTCGTTCAAGTTGACGGTCGCGCAATGCCTTTCACGTCTTTGGAACTGCATCCACGATTTGTTTGGGGACATTTTACTTGGAATTTGTGTAGGACAATTTTCGAAGGGGTAAAAGGTTTGTATCTCGAGCTATCCCACCCAGCTGGTAGGCTGGCCCGTGAAATGGTTTTGCGGTGACACCTGTAAGAAGGCGTTAGTAGATGACCGGTAGCTGCAAACAGCAGTAGTACGGTGGTGCTCCGAAACTTTTTTTAGCTCAACCATGGAACAAAGAGGGCACTTTACCCTTACGGTGTGAGAGTTTTTTTTTATCATATATATGTACAACAGTGTTGGATAGTTGGCAGGCGTGACAAGGGGACGGTTTACCCTTACGGTGTAAAGATTCTATGTGCACTATGTACGATAATGGTGTTGGATAGTCGGCAAGCGGTAACCCCTTTGGAACTAACTGTACGTGCGTTTTAGAACACAAACTACTTTTAACAGCAGTTGGAATTCGCGTGGGATACTGTTTGCAGTTGTAAAAGGATTAACGACGACGCTGTCCGATCATGTTGGGTCTATCGCGGTCCGCGACTGTTTGCAACTCGCTACGACCAACATACATTTCCATACACAGCCTTTCGATAGTAGAGAGCAGGTGCTATACGAGAGGGGAACGGGGGGTCGGCCATCGACATGGAATATATTACGCAACTCACTCCATGCACTTCAGCAACAGCTGCTGCGCGTGTATCATACCATACGTGGCTGAGTTATGCCCGTGCCAAAGTGCCTCTATCGCGCAATCGGCAAAGCAGAGACGGCATGGCCTCCCATGAATAGAGCGCAGGTGCTATACGAGAGGGGAAGGGGGGAGGGGCGAAAATAAATTAAGCAACTCACTCCTTGCCCGACTGCTGAGTTCTGTCTGTGCCAAAGTGCCCCTAACGCCCAACCGGGCATTCGAAGACTCAATCCCACCAAAAAAACGTAGCCGAGTGGTTGGTAGGCAAATATTTCCATGCAGGTTTTAGACCAACCTTAACCCTTTGACTACTGGAACAAAAAAAAAAACACTAATTCCAAGTAGCTTATCGAAAAAACGAGGCTGCAGTGCTAAAGGGCAACACCACCGCAAATAAATCCCGATCCTGATCGCCGGATGCTTTTTGTAAAAAATCACAAAAAAGGCACCTCAGCTGTGAAATCAAGGATTTCGTCGAAACTCTCATGCTTTTGGCTTTTACATCAAACGGCAGCTCAGCCGATTCTCCATGCGAATTACACAGCATAATATATGACGTTCTAAGCCCCACCCTCAAGCTGGTCAAACGGCAGAACCTTGGTCGGACATCAATCGGTACGCCTGTGAATGGCCTCCGGTTGTTGGCGTCCCATGAACGTGGTTGGAGCGCACGGATACCGGCGATTTTATGCCGTGGACCGCCGCGATTGCTCCCGCAGTAGCTTACACTCCCGTCAAGGTGTTGTCGTTCAAGAAGTTACGACCATCTTGAGCAGGCTGTGAATTTTCTTGTCGTTGGAAGAGATGGCCGCTTTGACGCCGTCGATCTTCATCGACGATTCTTTCAACTGCAACAGGAGCGGCAACAACAGTGGTAACCGCGGCAAGAGACGTGTTTGGTATCGCTTTGTTACAGCATGGCAGGAACGCGTATCGCAAGCCTTGCGCCTAAACACCGCGAACGCTCCCCCCAGGAACCCCAGCATGCAATGGATCACTCCAAAAGGAAGAGACCACCGAAGACGCTAGCATACGTCGTAATATTAAAAACAGAGTAATCGTGGACAATCGCGTTGTTTATAGCTCGCGTAGATCTCGCGGCGTGCTTCTCGACAACCATGGCAAGCGAGAACCATCCCAGACAAAAAAAAAGGTAAGCTTATATCTTTCGGTGGCCTAGAGGTCAGCTTCTCAACACGCGCCATCATGTAGGATGAGGGATCGGGGATCGGGGGTGTTTGTTCTTGGCAACGCATGCCACTAGGGGCTACGGTCTAAGGGCCGCGGAAGGGGTACACCAATCACCAACATTCCCCTCACTCCTCACTCGAATAGCTCTATACCCCACCCAATCACTGGCTTTGGGAAAAATGAAAGAGCAACTCGATGAACAATTACTTCCATTGAGTATCGACCATTCAATTGGTAGAACTCGCAGCTGAAGTATATGAAACATATTTTTATAAAATTGCGCTTCCATTGGCCTAGGTGTAGAACGGAGAGTACAGTAGTAGCGTGCAACACGAATAAATGACATTCGAACGGTATAGGGCAGTTTGCTGTTAGGCTAATTAGAAACAACATCCCCGTTAGACAGAAATGCGTTGGCCAAAAACAGCCACCCGAATCGCAGCACGGATCTCATTCCTCCCAAACCAAACCGTAAGGAGTACCTGGTACACCCTCTCGGAGGTCCAGCTACTTCAGATACGGTATCCCCGTCGCTTGAGTTGAGTGTAAGGGTGTTTGGGGCTTCTGTTGCATGTGGTGTATAGGTGGCTGAGTCATCCTTACGATAACATGGTGTCCAAGGTGGTCTGAAAGCTCGAAACAGCGCAAGCGCTTTTGTCGATGAGGAGTTTAGAGGTAGCGGTTGCGAGCTTTGGCAGAGGTCAGCAGCACGAGGATACCGGTCTGGTGTTGATGCTTTGCCCACCTGGTCGTCAAGATCTCTCAGCTGAGCATTCAACGGCTGAAGAAACGATTCCATTGAAGCGCGTTCAGACTCCAACGCCTTTGCCTGCCACGTTCGGAGAAACATCAAACATCAACCAAATGAACACGGTCAACCGGGAAGATTTAACGGAGAATTATCTGTGAACGTTGTGATCAATCGGGCAGATTTAACGGATAATTTTTTGTGAATGTTGTGATCAGCCGGGTACTCTTAACGGAAAACCGTGGATGCTGTGATCAGTCAGGCAGATTCAACAGGCAACTATCTACGAGTGTCGTGATTTTCTCGAGCATTTTCTCGTGCGTTGTCCGTGACTCACGACATTTTGCTTGCCAGGACAAGGAGGCGATCAGCTGCCAAAGTCATCGATGTGCGGCACCACCTTCGCGTCCTCTTAAAAACCGTCTGAGACACACGAGTGGACAGACCTTCCGCCTTACAAGGGGTTCTTAGCAGGATGCAGCTCACCCTTGACGCGACTCGCCGAACACCTCACGGCGCTTCGCGATTGGTGCACGCGATGTCTGTCTGGTCGGTGAAAACCCGACGTGTTCCGTTCAGGCATTGTAGGGATGCGAGGGTCTATGGTCTTATGACTACGGCTACGCAAGAAATGAGTACACCCCCCCTCTGGCCACAACATCGAGACCATGCAATGATGTTGGTAAGCTGAAGAACATCGCACCGTACCCGCAATGTAGAAATGTAAAGTCTAAGATTGAGCCGGCGTCGGGTGATTTTCTGCTTGACAGTATGCCCTCAACGTGGGTGTGGCTATCGGCGTGGTGATCAGGGAGGGAGGGAGGGAGGGAGGGAGGGAGGGTCTGTCCATCTGCGTATGTTTTAGACCACGAGTGTACAATGGTTCTGCTATTTTCGGCCCATGGTATTGCGCCCAATGCGAATCCTACTTCACTCACTTTGACCTTCTGCAATGCCTTCCAACGGTCCATCTCCTGCGACATGAGGGACATGTCTTCGTGCACGAAGTCCATGCACTTACCTGCCATTGCACGACGGTTCATGCAAAAATAAAACGAAAAACGTGAGCTGTGAGCACCACATTTGTACAACAAGTGCTTACCACCTCGAACGACAACCACATCTTCAACATTAGCGAACTGTCTCTGGTACACCCAGGTCCTGTGGTCCGAAGTAAAAGCGGGGGTATACGGTATTCCCCTATTTAACTCGCCCACCCGGGTCATGGGGCCCGATACAAAAATGGGTTGTTCGGCCCTTCCCATATCAATAGTAACATTTGAGCGTGCCGCTCGAAGAATGCGACAAGCACAGCTTTCATCCCATCAACGGCACCCAGGAGCTCCACTGATTCCGCTCCCTTCCTCTCACTAAACCAAACGCCTACGCCACACAACATGCAGCCAATAAGTCTAGAATCTCGCACCTAAAGAGAAAATGACCGGCCAACTAACCGCATGCACAGGTCAACACACCCAGCTCATACTTTCGCGCGCGCTCTTCTGCGTACTATTAATAAACATGTGTAGACTATATCATTAATTATTTATTTATTTATTTTACTTAGTTTGATTCCTCCGATCAACCCCAAACCTCTTCATATATAAACTAACTTTCTCACCAAGCGGGTGGGTGCTCTGGCAGAGGGTTTGAATGGCATCCTTCAATTTCGCCACATCTCCGTCCCCGTATCCCCCTCCACCACCGCCTGCGCCGGTGGAACTCCTCGATTTTTCCGACAAGGAAGATCCAGATGTTCGGCCGGCCCCTCTAAGACGGCCCATACGTATACCGCCTCCCTCGGGCGTTCCTTTTTGCTCTTGTCCCCCCTGGCAGCCGACCGCCAAATTGGCGCAAGCGCGACCCGATTTTTGAGGTTGTCAAGGCTATAATAAAGAGACTACGCGATTTGTGGGCGTTGTTCGGGATAAAGACGGTTTTGGATATATTGGATCTAATTAAACCCGTTGGGGCTTCAGAGGCGAACGGTGTCGAAAACAATGGCGATTACAGCACCGGCCACGCGAAGCAGCCCAGGCTACTGGGGTAGTGTTTTGCAAGATAGAGGCCTGATACAGACACAGGTCCCTGCAGGTCTCTCTACTAGGCAGGCTCCACTGTTCACTCGCTTGTGTGTCCTGATAGAAGCTCTTTGTATTATTCCTCGTGTCACGGAGGGGAACTGGCGATATGCGGGAGTAGAAGAAATTTCACCATCCTCTTTTTCTTATATGCACACGCCTTCAAAGGCGTGTAAAACCCTTTTTATCCCATATCTATATCCCACATCCTGGATCCTAAGCCTATGCTAGACTCCGAGGGCAATGAAAAGGGCGTGTCTACGGTGTGACGTAAGGTGATGCGTGAGACGCACACAGCACGATGGTACTTGTACTGCTACACGGTGTTCCTATTAAATAGTCAGTTAATAACATCGCACATCTCGTATTCTAGGTCGCAACACCTGAAACCCAGAAGGTCTAATGTCTCCTGGTTCGTGATTTATTTTTGCCGCGATTTTCTGAGACTTCAAGTCCCAGTTCCCATGCGCGGAGTTTCAATATGTAAGCTTTTCCAGGAGCCCCAACTCTAGGCAAAGGCCGTGTGCGGGAGCCCTATTTTAATATTTATATAGGGTGTTTTAGCGCTTCCGGACGCGTCGTTTCGGGTTCGCAAAGTAGAGCGTCTTAAAGATCGAGGTACTGTAACTGTACTCGGCTGGGCGAATCTTCCTTTCCGCCAGATTTTCACCGTCTGAGGTAGGCTGTCGCCGCTCAACGCGCATGCGCGACGAAAATGCACGCCGTGCTGCGATCCGGCTTGTCCGCGGCGGGCACGGCGTCGCTTATCAGGAGAAGCGGGCACTGTGCTTGTCGCTCTCGTTGAGCGGCACGCCAGGTTGTCAATGGGGTAAATCCGAGGTTTGTAGTGCCTAAATAATAATTGGTCTTCGATGGTGCCGCCATGGACTCTCACGGTGCTTTCATAGTGTGTTATATGCTGTCTTCAGGCGGCTGTCATAGACTCTCACGGTGTTTTCATGGTGGCTGTCATAGACTCTCACGGCGCTTTCATAGTGGCTGTCATAGACTCTCTCGGCGATTTCATGGTGTGTTACTTGGTGCTCTTTCGGTGATGCATGCGCGTAAATGGTGCTTTCACGGTGCTGCGATGATCTTTTCGTGGCGGTGTGCTCTTTCATGGCGCTTTCATGGACCTTTCACGGGCCTTTCATGGTGCTTTCACGGTGTTGTTATGATGTTTTCGTGGTGTGGTGCACTTTCATGGCGCTTTCATAGACCTTTCATGGGCCTTTCATGGGGCTTTTGTGGGGCTTTCATGGATGCGCATGCGCTTGCACGGGGCTTTCGTGGGTAATACAGGGCTTAGTGTGGGTAGGTGACCGGTTTTACCTTGTACCAGTAGCCAACTGGACTAATACCCTCTGATATCGTCGCAAATGGCAGTCTAATACTTCGAAGTACCTTAATACGGCGGCTTTCATGGACCTCTAGTCTAATACCTTAACATTGGGGCTTTCGTGGAGTTCTAGTCTAATACCTTAACAATGGGGCTTTTGTGGAGACCACCAGTGTGATGTCTCACCTGGCCGCTCCCTCCCCCCTTAGCTTCCGCATCCGCCTCTTTCGCGCGGACCTCCGCTCGTTCTTTTTCTTTCAAGATGTCCGCAACCATGGCCGTGTGCCCACCCTCGCTCTTAGCTCCCCCTCCCCCCCCTCGACCAGTACCCCCCGTGGGAAGCGGACGAGTGGTACCACCGCCCCCGTCCATCTCGTCGTCGTCGCTATCCTGGGGGGCCGGAAGGAGTGCATAACACGCCATAACACGCGAGAGCGATGATAACAAGAGAGGGAAAGGGGGGGTAGTCATATTATGCGCGGCCGTAGTCTCAAGACCACAGACCCTCGCATCCCTGTTTTGCCGAGACGGAGTATGTCGGGTTTTCACCAGCCAGGCAGGCATTGCTTGCATCAAGCAAAGAGAGGGAAGCGGGAGAATCATATATACGTGAATTGACTCGGTTGTGATGTCTTTGATACTGCAAAATAAAGACTAAAAAAAACTACCAGAGTATCAAAACCACTTACTTATTGTGTAACCTACTGAAGTAACAGGGGAATGCTAAGCTTCCAATAGCGTGTGTTCGGCCAAGAAGGCGCGGATGTGGTGCTCCGCACTGTACGGCTACCCCCGAAGGCTTAAGCATTTCGAAGGGTCCTTGTTGCCCTCGGCTCGACCGGGCGAATAAACGCGTCACGGCATGACGAAACGATACATCGCCAGAAAATACCGAATCAGTCAACACTACAGCCGGAGGCGGGGGGGGTGAACTCATGGGTCCTCGCATCC
>JBBMKB010083076.1:0-12226 GCA_037833945.1 Alaria marginata
TTTCGATTTCCGATCTAGACGGCTGAAAATACGATTTGGTCAAAATCTGAAGCTCAAAATCTGGACCGCATAGGAAACAGTCTATAAGTAACAAACAACACAAATAAGCAATATAACCAAAGCAACACCTTTAATATTTAGTCGCTTACCAACACTAGCCGGGATTCAGACACGCTGGTGTTTAGATGGTTGATTATCGCATGGTCCAAATCTCTCGATTCGGTCATTTCTTTGACGCGTTATACTCGCTGAGCCATGGTGCCTTCTGACGCTCAATGGCAGCTGGCGACTGCTGCCGTTGTGGCTCCTTAATCTCCATGCTTTTGAGGAGCAAGTTGCACCCGCCGGGCAAAGTATGACATCATATTATACGTATTTCATGCAAGAAAAATAGATTAGTGTTTGGTTCACAGATGCTGTAACCCAAGACGATGCCGAAAACAAATAATTGTATTGTATGCTACCAGGTATACCCGTATATGGTACCGTATGCAAGTTCCTAGGCAAGATGTTACATATTCATATAATATACCCTGGTATATATTTATTTTTCTTAATATATACCAGTATACGAGTATGCGTCTGAAGCTACACATGTCACATTTGGGGCGACGTTCTTGCGTTAAACATGATGTCATCATGTCTCTCACCAGCCGCGGGCTGAACCTTCTATTTTAGAGGCACCGCTCTGTTCGGTCTCCCCTTAAAGCTGCAGTACTCGTAGTACAGCCAAATCTGAGTCGCCTACGAGATATCAGGTATTCTAGAGCAAGTGTAGGTGGCCCGTCCCTGTCGGCATGGTGCCCGCGCGGTTTGCGTGGCATCATATAATATGAACATATCAATGAATCAATCGCGACGGGTAAAACGCCCAACGGCATTTAATATTTGACACTGATCGCACGGCCTGGTACAACTACAAGTACGTTATTTTAAGAATCATCATCACTTTTTCTTTTCAGCTCAACTCGTACTAATAGTAAGAGGTGTTACCCTCAGCGACCTTCTGGACAAGCCGTGGTCACACGTGTCTTCCCTTCTCCCCCCTGGCACGTGCCTTCGTTTTTATCGCGCAGAGAGTGCAGCATTCCAACTAATGTTTTATCAGCTTTTTATGCTGGTCGATTTTCATCGAATTTGCTAACTAACGCTCTCGCGCTTCCCACTCGTCAACTTTTACGCAAGAAAAAGTCCCTGCGAGTACATATATACGAGCGTGCACTCGGGGGAAATGGACCCACGAAATAGCAGGCACGAGGCCCATCTGCTTCACCACCGGGGACGCCGGCGTGCTCGTATTTATCCTCTAACGTACAGCATAGATACAGCAGTATTCCTGGTATTATAAGTGGTTCGGCATGATCATGGTGTCGGCACTCTGCACTCTGCACGACGGGCTAGGATTTGGGCATGCGTTGAAGCACGAATGACGCAAGTGGGATATAGAGTGTCCACAAAGCGTGAAGTCATATCCACTAGCAGCGTCATCGAACATTACGCAGATCACGTCCGAAGCGTGCATCGAACGTCCAGAGAGCTACGAGTAATGAGCAGAGCCAGACGTCGTGCCGCGGAACTATCGTTAGGCTGATGGGAATTGAACAATGATTGCAATCAATGAAGAAAATCGCCTGGCACTGATGTGCTCAATGTAGATACTGTAATTACTGCAAGCAAAGCGTGGATGGAAACCAGGGGGGCGCTGACGCGCGGCAGCACTACCGCTACCGTGCCTTGCATGGCTTGCTCCCGGCAGATGCAACTGTGTGCGTGGTCACAACTCGACGAGCCAGAAACCGACGTACGTACGCTCCAAAACACAACACTCGAAGTTAGGCGGCTGCGGTGGTTCTCACCATGGAGATCCGCAAACTCTATCGACCGCTCCAGCTCACGGCAGCCCACCGTCTGCACCTTCGCTGCATGCGGAATAGACTTGAGGGCCTGTTGGGGAGGGAGACAGGAAGGATCGCGTTGGTTGCGAGAACAATAAGGGGTTGTACGCGGCGCAGGCAAGGTTCTATCGTTGTGTCTCCTTATACTATACCAGGTACCAGGTATATACCGAGCACTGCTGCTGTGTCGTATAATATCATCGTATATACCGGTATGAAACGAAAAGGCCACAAGCTTCGTGCGGTCTAGGTGTTGCAAGATGCATCCCAGCTTCCTCACCTGAACAAAATCGTGGCAGACTCGCCCAGCACCCATGATGCCCCATACAAGGGGGGGTAGTTCCAGTGTTGCATCCATCGTGCTGATTGCGCTGTGCACGCGAAACTAGAGACCCTGATCGGGTGGCAAGGGGGTGGCAGCGGATCTGATTCTGTTTGAAAGTTGAAATCTGAAAATCATACGGCAGGGGAGTTTATAAAGACTTGCTATGCTTTAGTGTGTCGTTTCGGCTTAGTTTTCAGTTTCAAAGGACTCAAGGATTTCGGATTTCGGCCGCACGTGGGATCGCAGGATCCAAAACTGGCAACCACAACCATCGCCCACAGCCCACAACAGCAAACAGCAGCAACACCCACAGGATTCCGTTAGGTTTGACCTAGACTCGCGCACCTGCCGTCGTGGATGAGGACGTGACAACGACTTCATGAGCGAAGAAATCGACAGACATGTGCTACGCCGGTTCGAGATATGCCAGAAGCTCGGCAAAGGGGTGAGCAGTGAGCAGTGAGCAGGCAGCGTAAACGTGTGAACAGCAGTTGTTGGGACAGGAAAACGGAAAAATCGTTCGGAAAAATCGTTCGTGTACACAGCAGTCGTGTGATATGTCGCCGTGCCGCCGGTCTGTTGCGTTCGAAAATTCAATGTGCTTGACGGGGGGGCTGAACGATTCCGCATGTGCCTCGCAGGCGTATGGCGTTGTCTGGAAGGCCATCGAGAAGCGGACTCGTCAGGTCCTCGCTCTCAAGAAGTGCTTCGACGCCTTCCGGAACGCCACCGATGCGCAGCGTACGTTCCGAGAGATCATGTACCTGCAGGCTCTGGCAGGACATGACAATCTTATAAGACTCCAGCACGTCGTTAAAGCTGAGAACGGCCGTGATATATACCTCACCTTCGATCACATGGGTAAGAAAGGCGTTGGAAGAGCATGCGTTCGAGAAAATGCGTTGTGAACATAACCATCCCGTTCGTGCACATCGGTCCGTCCGAGTAGAACGGCAGCGCTGATAAAAGGGGTTGCAACCCTAAGGTTAATTACATCTATGGTCCAGATAGACCCCGGATTGTGCCATAGCCAGCGCTAACTATATGTGGGTCAGTGGTTATGGTTCATATTTGACACAGCGCACGATTTTGCGTTCAACGGATCGCTTGAAATATATATACTACAGCAGGGGTCCCCCAGTAAGGCGGTGGTGTGCCCGATCAATATGACCGCCTTATTTAGGGAGACCGCCTTATTCATTCCAGGATATGAGTGCAATTCCCCAGTCGCGCCAAGCGATTTCGACCGCCTTATATCGGGATACCGCCTTATTCAGACCGCCTTATTGGGGGACCCCCACTGTATATTAATGCTATTTTTTTAATATGTGTGCATTCGTAGAAGATACCTGTACGTATTTGAAATAATTTTATAAACTCACAGCTGACGTATTTGAAATAATGCTTATACAAAGATATGAATAGCGCCCCAATTCATGATGCCTGCGTACTGGTCGGGAGAGGCCTGGCAATTCCCCATGCTTGCCCCGCACGCAAATAATGTCATACAGCGATCGACCCGGTGTTCGGCTTATCGGTGTCCTTTTCTTAGAGCGTGTTCTCAATATGTTGAGTAGGTTAACGAGAAATGTTGTAACATGGGTGTACGGCATTTACATCTGACATGCATTATTTGGATCGTCGCATTACAATCGCATTGATGAAGTTTGATTACGGAACACGTGTCTATCATACCAGGTGCGTACTGCGATACTGTTATAAAACCAGTACGATATTGCTCGTCACGTGAATGAAATCATAATTGCAAATGCGGAAGCGCAATCGAAGACGGCCGTGCCTGATGTAAAACAAACGAAACCTACAGGTCGGTGTTCACAGCCTTCAACTAAATCAAGCCGCATTGGTTCAATTTTATTCGACGCTATAATGCCTGTTGTTAATACCTATACTTCGGTGTACTGTCAACTACCAATATAGCCGAGCCAACTGATCAGAGTGAGGGCGATTTGATCTATTATATGAACAACAACAGCGTCGATGGTCAGTAACTTTTACAGTAGTGGGTAAATCGTGATGCCACGGGGTACGCACTCAAAATGTATACAAGGAGGTACCTGGCATAAGGTACCAGGTTTAATATACGATAGCCGAGTCAACTGTTCAGAGTGAGGGTGATCCGTTCTATTGTATGAACAACAACAATGTCAGCGGTCAGTAACATTCACAGTGGTGGGTAAATCGTGATGCCACGGGGTACGCACCCAAAATGTATACAAGAAGGTACCTGGCATAAGGTACCAGGTACACCACGTTATTTCGACGCGTTTTTCAATTTTCAGTCGAATGCCTCGAATGCTCGTCGCCCCGGGATTTCTGGGTCTGCCCGTCGCGTTATTTCCGCCGCCACAGAAACGGACCTCCATGCCGTTATCAGAGCCAACATATTGGAGGAGATTCACAAGAAGTACATTGTTTATCAACTGGTCAAGGCGCTCAAGTTCATGCATTCCGCCGATCTCCTACACCGGGATATCAAGCCCAGCAACTTGCTTCTCAACAGCGACTGCCACGTGAAGCTTTGCGACTTTGGCCTCTGCAGAAATATTGCAGAAACGGCAGGGCCTCAACCGCACTTGACAGATTATGTCGCGACACGTTGGTATCGTGCCCCGGAGATTTTGCTTGGTTCACCACGCTACACTAAAGGTGTCGACATGTGGGCGGTTGGGTGTATTCTCGGCGAAATGCTGAGCGGCAAGCCGACCTTTCCCGGGACATCCACGATGAACCAGGTGCGACGACTGTGTATATTAAAGTTGTAAGCGAAAAATGTACACAATATTGGCAAAGGCGCCCTCGATCGCCCAAATAGAAACACTCTAAATCCGTGCATACTTTCGTAATTCCTTTGTCTCGAAGGTAGTGACCGCCAGAGCTTGGGAAGATCAGTACAGCCATCGAGCGTGCTGGGTGTCTTTAGGTAGAAATAGCTCATACACACTTTATTCAGAAGTCTCCGTCATAAACGGCATGGTGAATATGGAAGGAGACGAACACGCCCGTGCACCTGCACCCCAAGCATTTGAAGTTGTCTGTTTTTTCGTGTGTTGCAGACAGGTATCATATATCATACCAATACCGGCATTCGTGTTATTTTTGCTTCCCAGTGATACGAGATCGGGATACAGCATCGGCCGTGTTTTTTTCCGGTTTTGCTTTCTTTCAACGGGACGCTCGGCCTGATTTGTGGTCACTGGCCAATACGGGAGATAACCATCTTGTGCAAGAGTACTTCCATCATCAAGACTAATACGGCCGGCTTGCCCCTTTGTCCCCAACAAAAACCGCCTTCAGCTTGAAAAAATACTGGAGTCTACCGGAAAGCCTTCGCCGGAAGACGTCGAGTCCATGAAATCTCCATTCGCGGGGACCATGCTCGAATCTATCCCGCCCACGCGCCAAGTCTCCTTGAGTGAATCATTCTCGGGGGCATCGGCGCAGGCACTGGATTTGATGCTCCAATGTCTCCAATTCAACCCCGACAAACGCGTTCGTGCTGCCGATGCTCTCAAGCATCCATATGTGGCCGAGTTCCATAACCCAGACGACGAACCCGATTATCCACACGGGGCAATACAGGTGCAAGACGGTCTCATTTTTTTTGCTGATATGTAATCGTGACCTCAGCGCCCTGCTATTCCAGAGAATGGGCAGATCAATTGCGGACAAGCGCCTCAATGTCGCACTGCATCGCAATTAAACGTTCGGGTTGTTCCTGATGAACGCAAAAAATCATTCTGAATATTCGTGGTATTTGTAAAGGTCACAATATTGAAGGATTTTTCAAAAGTTCAGTGTCACAATTCGTGATAACTATCACGATTCGCGAGGACGTCACGTTTCTTTGTCTCGATTCGTGACATTTTTTGTTCGTTCGGAACTACCCTTTGGTCAGAAGTTGTACACGGTCAGAGAAACGTACATACCTAACATACAAGCCGACAATTTTGCCGCCCCTTACCCATGCCTCACGCGCAGATTACTATTGACAAAAGCGTGGTTGATGATAACACCAAATTGTCTGCGGCGGACTACCGAGAAATGCTATACAAGGATATCAACAACCGAAGAAAGGAGGCGCGTCGCGTGGAGCAGGCGCGCCAATCATCAGGGCGAGCCACAGCGCCGGTAAACGAAAACACGGCATGAGCGGAACAAGGCTGTCTGCAAATATCGAACATCGGTTCCGATTGAGCACACACGTTCATGCAGGGTGTTTGAGACGCTTATGTGCTGGTATTTCGTATTTTCGGATGTTTGCATACAGTCATCTTATCATAGGCGCTGCAGCCTGTGGTCTAGTGTTAGAGAAAGACAGTTCGTGCCCGCAATTAGTTGTAGTTGTACAGAGAGAGAGACACGCCCATCAATAGCACCGGTAGTATGTAGGGTACAACATTGAATGTTTGCGTGTGTCGATATTAGTACTCTTTGGGTGGGGATTTACGGATAGTCTACAGGAAGTAGCTGAACCAGCGGTGTTCTCTTACGTTTTGAGCTACGTGCTTTACAGTAGCGTCTCCACAATGTTCAGGAGTAGAACGCGCGTTGCACCGATGACGTACGAACATCTCTTCTCCGGGTTGCACGACTCGTAGAATGGTCATGGGCTTCGGGAAACGACAACAGGAGTAAAAATAGATGATTCAATAGTACTTCACTTTTCCCGATCTTGCAAACCAACAGGCAAATGCTGCCTTAAAACGTCCCAGCATTGAGAAGATGATAATCCATTGTGATGGTGCCATAAGTACTGCTGGTGCATATCCCAGATAACGTGTTGACTGACAAGAATTCGTACGACACCTCCTCATCCCGACCCACAAGAACCCGATTGACGATTGGCTACAACAAAATCGTCTCCGCCCCACGCCCCTGGACAAACCACGTCCACGATCCCGAGCCCCGGAGCGTCGCTATCTTAGACCACAGGATTGATTCCATGGGCCTCGAGCATTATCGGGTGTCTTGGGTTTGGATGTATTCAAGGAGGTACCAGTGCCAGCATGTTGGTGTGTAGTTCCTGGACTTCGTCGGGCTTGACCTTGAGCATAACAGGGGTCGGTCCTTCCCCTGCGATATTGGCTGTGAACTTGACCATAGTTGTTTTCACCGTGGTCACTAGCATCCCTTGGTAAAACCCCACGTTAAGCAGCACCTGGACGGCAGAAGCACAGCCCGAGTAGTCTATGTCACTGAACATAATCTGGCCCTCGAATAAATCGGTTTGAAAGAAAAACGGGATAACTATGTAGCGTATCATGCAAAACACAGGAAATCTCTCTTACTTTGCCCATGTCGTTTCGGAGAATGAGTCGGCGGCTGCTATTGGTCGCGTGCTTCATCAGACGCAGCCGACCCGTTCCCATATCTCCCCAAGACTGCTCCTCCATTTTGAAACGGAAAAGCTTTGCGCGGAACTGGCACACTACCTGTGGGCAGATAGGTTGGCATGACGGACATAGTCTTGGGTGTTAAGACATGAGGTTGGACGATCTGGTGGAAACACGATTACAAACAGTTTCGCACTTGACTACCGTGGTTACTATTTAGCGCACAGGCGTGCGGTCGGAGGTTGACTTTCATCGTTCGGGACAGTCAGAGATAATCGCCCCCGGTGCAGTTCTCTCGCAGTTTGCAACATCGGCGATCCCCATCACAGGAGAAACCGTCGGGATACGTCAAGAGGGTGAGCAAGGGTGATGACAAAAAAAACAGTTACGATGCATAAACTAGCCATGCTTTGGCAAGACAAAACTATTACTATTGAATCGGACAATGGTCTTGAATGTCTCGTGACCATGAATATCCCAAACGATGAACGGCAAGCTCATCTACTTTACGCGCAAAGGCACCAAACGAGTGTGAACCAAAAACAGCACAGGCGCAAAACGAAAAGCATCCAATTCAGTAACACACCAGACCATGGCCAGAGACAACTCATGAGTGTCTCCCGTACGCCCGGCCCCAGGGCGGGAAGGGGGAACAAAGTCCAGCCCACATATCTGTGAGAAAGACAACGAGGGCGTCATGCGTGCCCAATAGAATCGCGGACTCGACAAAAACGGGGATCAACGAGTAACCATCGTCAACAGCGAGAGGCAAGATTCTATAAGATAACACCCAACAGAACAGCGACTTCGGGTATATCTAGTATGACTGTCGAGCGATTTGTGCGAACACGTCACATCAACTCGCGAACGCACGACGTAAGAGCTCGCCCAACCCATGGACAAGAGATGGTTACCAAAATGGAAAGCTTGGAAACAACTACGCTTCGCACCTCTTCGTTCTCTTCTCCGGGCGCTCTTTCCAGCTTGGAAGGGTCTTCCTTTGGCATCCCGTCCTCTTCCGCTCCGGCCGCAGCACCGCCTGCTGCCATTGACGGCAACGGGGACTTGATAGAAAACTCATTTTTTGCCCCGGCGGGCGCTTGATATCCTGCGCCAACGAGTAGACGAGGTAGGTTAGACCTAGTACGAAGTATATTATAAATAACATGAAGCATACCACATACCAGAGCCTTGCATAAAGCACAGCTTACCGTGCTGTGCGCGGGGTGTAGCTGTAGCTCTAGACATGAAGACTGAGTACTACAGTACATACAACGCTACCATGCGTAACCAAGCTCAAATTGGTTGGTGTCCACTCGGAAAATAATAAAAAAACAACAATGATTGCACTCTGACGAAAGTACTGACAAAAAATCATCGGCCAGAAGCAGCGGCAGTCCCTCACCGTTGAAGACGCCGCCGCCGGGAGCAGTGCCGAATCCTTGCCCGAATCCTACACCGTTCAACTTGAATCCTGAGGGCGTGGGAGAGGACACAGACGGGGCAATGACCGCCGGCGCTCCAATTACCGCGGTAGATGCCGCGGTAGTCTTTAGTCCGAACGAAAACTGTGGAACAGACGGAGCTGCCGGCAAGGTAGAAGGGGAGGAGAACCTGAACGGAGGCGTTGCCGTCGCAACGGGCGCCGGGACCGGGGCAGGGGCCGCGATCGGAGCAGGGGCCGCGATGGGAGCAGGAGCCGGCGCTAAGCCAGCTTGGGTTGCAGCCGCCGCGGCTGGAGGAGTTGAAGAATTGGCCGATGGCACTGCCTCAGAGGTGTTCGCCGTCGATGCTGACGGGGGCGTAAAGGAAGCGCTAGCCGTTGACCCAGAATCTTCCCTCAGGGTCTCGACGCGATCGCGAATCTCTGCCGCGAAAGCCACGTAGTCCCTCAAGCCAGTGTCGAGTGTTGATGCGGAGTTCGTTGATAGCTGATGCGCGACCCACTTCGCGAACAGCTTGTTCAGGCGGACGCCCTGCGCAGCAGTCCGGCCCTCGCCAAAGGCCAACCCTGACCCACCGCTGTCAATAGTACCAGCAGGGGTCTGCGTGTAAGGCAGCTTAGCGGATACACCCGCCTTTGTGGCCATAGCATCCGGCTGTACGTTTGTCGTGAGACGCACCGGTTGGGGTGCCGTCTCTAATGGCTTCGAGAAAACGACGGGGGCTACGGCCGGCGCGTTATTCTGAAAGGAAAATCCGTTGGTTGCCGGCGACGAAACAGCTGCTGGCATTGGTGCAAAGACAGCAGCAGCAGGCGCTGGCGGTAAAACAGCAGCAGCTAGTGCTGGTGCAAAAGCAGCAGCAGCTGGCGGAGGTGCAAAAATAGCAGCAGCTGGCGATGGTGCAAATACAGGTGCTGGCGTCGGTGCTCCAGCGGTCCCACCCGAAGTTGAGGCGCCAAAAGAGAAGGCGGTACTGGCACTGGCCGGCTCGTTTGTAGCACCCATCGAACCAAACACGAAACCCGATTTCGGTGGAGGACTAGCTACCATTCCGGCGAACGCAGAAGGGGTCGCGGCAGCCGTCCCATCCGCCGCCGACGAAGTGTTTGTGCGCCTGTATGATACACAAACAAAGGCATTGGTAAGAGAGTTACGATAGTTGGCTGAAACCATCGATCGGGGGGGTATAGGCGGGTCTTCACCAATAACCCTTTAGGACCCGTGCATAGCGACACGACGCGCGCGATCGTGTCAAACGACTATTAACCCCTTTGGGGCTTCAGAGGGGAAAATTGACGAAATAAATTGACGATTCCACAATTGGCCACAAGAAGCAGCCGGGGACGCCGGCTAGAATGTGTGTTCAAAGCGCAACGAACGGTAGGAGGTAAACGACAACACACGCACGGCATTCTGATACTCGTACTGCTGCAGGCGCTCTACCTGGACGGTTGATAATATCGCAACTCTTTGCTTTTGGTCGATATAAACGGGCCTAAAAACTCAAAAGGGTTAATAGGAAGAGCGCGCAGCAGTACAAGTAGCTGCTGTGCGCGCGTGGTACATTACAAAAAGGGGACAAATTCCCTACCTGCCCCAGCGGCCCGGGCTGGTTCGTGTGATCGATGCTGTAATCATCAGCTTTTTAGGCAAGTTTTCCATCTGAAGTCCCAAAAGGCAAAAGGGTCAGTAGCAAGTCGAACACCACCTTGATGTCGGTCTGCCTGGGGTGACGAGGGGAGATGATGCACGTAGTACAACGTCTACGTACGGTATAATTATAATATGTTCGCTCTCGTAGTTCCTAGTCGTTGTCGTACTACGTACGAGTAGTTCGTCGTATTGTATGATACCCGTGGTACGTACTTAAGTCCCGCGCCTACAAAAATAACGGGCACTGCTACTGTTAATACCTGGTACCCAGTATGGTACTGCAACTGTAAATGACATGCAAGCCTTTTGGAACACAGCAGCTGCCACAGGGCTGCCAGGTACAAAACAACCAAACAACGACAACAAAGAAAAGAGTCGTACTCGTTCGAGTACTACAGTACTCGTTCGAGTACTACACTTGTATATTATTATTCACGATCTCACAAACCGAGGGTAGGTGGGCGGCCTGCAGCACCACCAGTGTCCTATTGCGAGCGTGTAGAACACATCCTTGTTATATCGTCCAGTTCGGTTGAGCTAAATATAGCATGCCCTTACTCAGCAGCGCCGGGTTGCTGCGCGTGGCCAGTGCTGTAATCGTGGCTACTTATGTATTTTTCGTCCCTTTTCGGCTGTGACTGCTCTTTGGTTAGGGAGGGTCAAATTCAAAACAAAATGGACCTGTAAGATTAGACTGACCTGAAACGCGAAGATACTTTCGCCTTCCGCCTCGTGGCGATGACATCAGGGGCATCCCTATCTCCGGTGTCATCGCCAGTACCAGATCTCTTCGGCATTGTGAGGTGATCAGCTCAGCGTCGGCTGTAGTGGGCAGGCTGTGAGGCAAGGCAGAAGGCTCTGGTCACAGGAACATCGAAACTTGCTTCACCAAGCCCCGTAAAAAACAAGCCGTTTATCGTATTAAAACCCTGCACCTCAACCCAGCGGATATTCCGCACACACAGCAACAAAGCGTCGTAACTGGTGCCATTGCGAAGGAAGCCTTTGCAGACAAGACTGACGAGCCTACCATAATGGGGAGGACATATCACAAACTATCCGTTGGACGCGAGAGCTTTGAGATTGATACAAGGTTGGTGCCTGGTGCTTTGCTTTTGCGCTCTGCATTGAATGTTGGGCAAGTTGAACGCTGCAGACTGACTTTGTTGTGTTGCACACCTGCTCGTTCTGTCCAGATACAAGAACCTGAAGCCTATCGGGGACGGATCTTATGGGTTTGTTTGCTCGGCCGACGATGAGGTGAGCCTACCTGGTGGTCCTGGACCTCCTACTTGGTCGAGGGGTGCAATGATGTATCAGCGGTGGAGGTCTCAGCAACAATTAACGTTATTTTACACACGAACGAGCATATATACGAACAATAATTTGGGAAAGTGCCGCGTCGGAGTATTTGTCGCACATATAATTATGAAAAAATTATGTCATATAAATATCATATCTTAAAATAGCGTACCAGGTATATCAGGTACAATACTCAAAACGGCAGAGCTGTGAGTCGGCAGGATTTCACGACTAAGAACGAATCGGTAGGTG
>JBBMKB010083087.1:0-12225 GCA_037833945.1 Alaria marginata
TACTTGTCTTATTAATATATATAGGCGTGCTGATAGTGTCATAGATAATCGTGTTTATACGTGGCCGGTATGCGCTCGACAAAGGTCAAATAATGTAGGTGTTGGTCCACTTGTACACACATGCTAGATTAGTTTGTTTGCCGGCCAGTGTGCAGTTCATCGAATCTTACTAGGTACGATCCGGTTCATTGTGCGCTAGGGCAAACCCTTGCGAAGCTTGATTGCTCGAAACTTCCAGGGACATCGGCTCTAAGCTACTCACCGTTAACAGGCACCACGTCAACATAATCGATTTTCGACCATGCTTCGCTATGCCGCTGTGGTCCGTGCAAGCCAATTAGACACATCTTGGTCCCCCTAATACCTTCCGCAATAAGCTCAAATCGCAAGATAACGCGATCACCGTCGTGAATATCAGGGTTGTGGGAATACATACCGCCTAGGCTGTTTAGTTTCCAACCAGTCTGTCATAAATTCTGTAGCAGGGTTCAGGTTGCCGAGGGCCAAACCAGCGACGTAGCCACGAGCATACCGCGAACACTTGTCTGAAGCAAAACTAAAAACAAAGTGCTGGAGAAATATCTGTTTAAGCGGGACATCCCAGGTCTGACGACACTCCTCTCAAAAACGGTTTCTCCCTTTTAAGTGATTTTCCGCAATGCGCAAGTACTTCAATAGTTACTATATTCCCTGCATACTAACATTGCCGTACGGTGATAGCATACCAGCAGTTTTATGCATTCGCTCCTAACTATGCACAACCGTGATTTGCGAAGTTTTCTTCCTTATAAGGCATCGTAGCAATATCCCACACATGTCAAAGGCCATACCATGCTCCAACCAATAACACCACCTCTCCCTTCCATAACCACACAACTGCCATAATGCGCGATCCTCAGCGGCCTTGGAAAGCATCCTCTCGTCAAGCAGTGGCACTGTGATAGAGTGCCCATCAACCGGCGCCTCGGTGACCATCGAGTTCGGCGTCCCGATTGACTCCTCCGCTTCCGGATCTTTCTCGGGAAGCACCGTCACCTTTTCCGCGTCCGACCTCGAATCCACCCCCACCGACTTCGATGTTCTCCTGGACGTGTGCGGTGAGGTTCCCGGTGACAGCATCGTGGTATCTGCGGACTACACCGACGACCAAGGGAACGATCCCGACCTGTCCGCTCTCACCGGATTGGTGGTCGGCGACGACTTCTGCGTGGCTCCCACACCGGCTCCCACTCCATCGCCCACCCCATCACCCACGCCGGCGCCTACACCAAGCCCCACGCCCGCTCCCACCCCATCGCCCACTCCATCGCCCACGCCTGCGCCTACCATAAGCCCCACGGCGCCCCCCACCCCCTCGCCCACACTGGCGTCTACCCCATGCCCGACAATGGAGCACCCTAAGCGCGGCGTCGATCTCACGATAGGCTCGGCAAATGAATCGACATACCTTGGCTGCTACAAAGACGGCTCTGGCGATAATCCACTGAGTGGCCACAGGTCGAGCTCGCCTCAAATGACAGCGCAGGTGAGATAGATAAATACAACGCAAATATGCATACATGGCGTTGGACTCGCAATATGACGTCGACCGATTATAATGTGTTGGGATTAAGGGGACACGGGCTACTTGTTCGGCTGCGTGCTGCACGCGAGAGCCGAATCTATACAGTGCCTTTGGATATGAAACTGTGGAACTTCATGTTGATAGTAACAACAACAACTGTGTAAAGAGAAAGCATAAACAATCCTTACTCAAGTGAGCACATGAGGAGATGGGATAGGGTGGGACAAGCGGTATTCGGGGGATGTCGTCATATTTTGCTTATTGATGAACTGGGCACTGCATATTGTCCGCCGGCAACTCAAGCAATAATACCGTGGCTGATGTTGCCGCGAAATAGACAATGCAACCAACGTGACGTTCAGGGAGTGCATATTCCGTTTAATGTCTCGCCCACGCATTGGGTGCTTCTGTAGGTGTGCGCGAATACCTGCAGCTCCAAGAACTTCGAGTACTTCGGGATGGCGTCCTCGTCAGGTGATCTATACAACAAATGCTCGATTTTACGCTTGCTACGGTAGGGTATCAGGTGCTGTCACTAGATCTGTGATAAACGAAGCTCCCCATCCGAGATACACCCCAACTTAGTTGGAATACCACATGGTCTTTCGTCGTGTACGTCTAGTAGGCCATGCTAATTGTAGTGGCGTAATCGTTCGTTTTATCGCTGATTCTGTTTTTAGGTGAATCAAAGAGCTAGTCAGGCCAGTTAGGAGCCCTACCGTAGCATGTATCGATAGTCGCTCTCTCGATACCGAGATACATTTATACGTGCATACATGTTTATATACATCTCCGACAGCATGTGTAACAAGCTGGGAGCACCTGTTAATGTTACGACCTTCTGTACATCGGTGGACCAAGAAGTACCTGGAACACTGCAACCTGTACGCATTGCCGGACGGCAAGACTCGGCACACTTTTTGCAGTAGTGCAGTAAACGTTCAACTGTGCTCCCTCATGCACGGCACGAGATAAAAAGACCGGCCGATACACTGGAATCCGGTGCAAAGCATACTCACGCTATTAATAATGTACGGGGACGAAGCCAAGTGGTTTCATCATAACCTCCGACAAAGTTTGAGCGGTTCGTGCAGTCCGTTTTTATTCTAAAATCTATGGATGTGTGTCCGCCCATATAACACCGGCCCTCTCATAAGAACGCATCTCATCAGAAAGGTAGCCTCAAGATTACGGGGAAACAAAAATCTCGACTGCAGTTAATGCCAACCGCACCCTACTTCCCAAACCAACATATTCGACAAGTTTTAGGAGGCCGGTACTGTGGTCCGTTCCTGAGTACTCCAACAATTGCCGTTGCGATAGTTGCGATATACCCTGAAGGCACGTGAAAAAATGGAGGTAGGACCGTTCGGTGGAAAGGTTTCTGACTGACGGGAATTCTCAACAGCTATACTATACCCAATACTGTCGGAGTGCCATGTTTATCTGGAATTGTTCATCGGGTTGTACATTTGAATTTTCTAAATATTTTATTGTTCTAAACATTGATTTTTGGGTTATGAATGAAGCTTCTCAAGTTAGGAGAGCTTTAGAAGAGCACTGATGCACTGTTCACGAAGCATGAGTCTTACCTCCACCCATGTCGTTCCTCTTTCTACCCAACCGATTGCCGCCGCGATGCCTTTGTCTAATACATTGTTTCGGCACCAGAATGTTTCTGCGGGGAGTCCCAGCCTACCAAGAAGGGGGGTACGTGCGACTACGAGTGCTCTGGGGGCCCCTCTAGCGCGTGCGGAGGCGTTGGCTGCATGAGCATCTTCAAATTCAACAACTACAGAGGCTACTAAGCATTGGCCTCTTCAAAACAAACACGTACAGGGTAACTGAACCAGATCATCTTCAAGCTCAACGACTACAGAGGCCACGAAGGACACGGCTGATTGCGCCGGCAACTATCAGTACTTGAACACCTGAACTCGACACTCTCGTAGCCGTACCCTCTATGGCGTCATCGTGGTTTCAATGGGGGTCACGCCGACAGTAGTATCGAAAGCGCCACGGGTGGCAAGTGATATCTACAGATATTAGCAGCAGCTTCAATTTCAATAAATACAGGGGCCACGAAGAGTACGGCTGGTTGCGCCGGTACCGGTCAGAACGTTGATGGGGGTAGACGTTATCGTAGCGGTACACTAAATGTTGTGTGCATCGGTATAGCCTGGGTCATACTGCCAGTTTGTAGTGAAATGGGCTGTGCGTAACGTTTGTATTGGCCACAACAGCAGTTGTGGCAAAATGTCCATGAACGGTATCTGGTCTGGATCACACCGGCCGTGGTAGCGAAGGAGCTGGTGCTATCGACAGCAGTAGTTCGCATCTTTAAGTCTGAAAACTACGATGTCAGCTACGGACACGACTAGTTACGCCGGTATCTGTCATTTCTCTCCTGAAGTCGATACTCTCGTACCTCCGAACACGGTGTGCGTGGTTGTTGTCTCGGTCACACCGGCAGTCTGTAGCGGAAGGTTCTTTGTCTGGTTTGGGTCACACCCGCCGTGGTAACGGGAGGGCCACCGGTGGCAATTGATGTCGACAGCAGCGATTTTCTTCTTCAGGTTAATAACATCCAAGGGCCGCTATAGTCACGGGTGGTTGCGCCGGGGTTTGTCAGACCTATACTGGGGCCAAAACGCTAGCAGTATGCTTCCGTATAAGGCGTGTTGATGGTTTCAGTCCGAGTGGTATCGGTAATGGTAGCGGAAGGGTATAATGCGAATGTTATAGATGGGGGGTATTTTGGGTTTGCCTTAACATTTACTGACTGGGGATACTCCCCAACCCAGGAACTACGATGGTATCCAATATCGTTCTGTGTTATTGGTGTTTTACATTCAATTACATTCCTGGACCATGGGATCGTTCATGGGCGCTCATTTTCATTATTTCTCAAATCCATCTGTTGGAAGGGTAAAAGCTCCACAAGTGAGGAGGCCCAGAAGCATCTGTTTTCGATCGTACCGTCGCATTCGTATATAATCTGGCTCACATAGTCAGTTGTAGCGAAGGCTGCCGCTGGTGGTAAATGCCACCCGCGGTGATAATTTCACGATCGGCCAAGAATTGTTGTCGCTCATAGGTAAAATACAGACGGGCACTGCCATACCTGTATTGCACGCATGTATTTATTCCGGGTCATACCATGAAAAGGAATGACTCAACGGCAAGCGGAGGGGCAGGTGGCATCAACGTCTGCCTGTTTGATGTTGTTACAATGTCGAGAACGCTGTTGTTGCGAGAATTGTCCTAACTCCTAAGCGAGCTCTGCAGTCATGTTGTATAGTTTGCCTTGTGGATGCGTGTGTCGTGAGTATAGTTCTTGCTCCGCCGTCGTTAGCGCGAAGGCCGTCCACATCAAAGAACGTTTGCAGCTTGTCGCTTCGGAATGTGGGTAATAATGCCCTGGCAGAACATAACGTATCGGTAACGAGCGGAGCATCATGAGCCGAAGGCAAGATGCACGGTAGGGGCCTTTTTTGCAGGTATACGGCGCGAGTAGCACTCACTTACATCCTGGCCCGTCTGAAGATTGGCGACCTTCTTGTTTTGAACCGACAATACCAATATCATCAAATTTGTCTCTGATGAATGTCACCTTCTGCAACAACTATTAACACCAATCGGTCGTGGTACATCTCACACATCGTCGGCGTCCGACTGTTGTATCAAGCATGACGATATGATGATACACATATACAGGGTGGTTAACAGTGTGCGTTTAAACATACGTCGGCGTCTAAAGTTTGCAACATGTTTAAGAGTTAGACTCTGGTAGGTGGCTCACATGTTGCATGTTGGATGCGCCTCTATAATAATGTTACAGAACGGAACGTTGGAGGGGTTTAGGTTTCGGCAGATGTGTCGTATTTCGTTTGTGTGGGGAAGTTTGAGCCTCCTTTACTTCCAATTTTCTTTGCGAAAACAACGAAGACCAAAAGCGCCCCGGTTATCAAAAGCTAGGTATAGGGGCGCCGACGTGTTCAGTGTGTCGGGTTTAAATACATCCAACCACGGCGTGAACGTTTAGGCGTTCGGGCGGAAAACCTGAAACTAGAATACAATTGCGTCGGAATTATTAAGTTGGGTAAAAATGGACTCTGGGGGCTAATGTGTCCCGTTTAATTGTTCCTAATCTGTCAGTTCTTCAAATTTTGCAAAAACAGTTATGTAGCATGCCTGAGAGTACTCTAAGCCCGCTCGTTCAAAACAATGATATAAAACATACCAGTAATATTTTCTTTTATTAAAAACGCTCGACTGTTAGGTTGAGAAAATAGACGGTAGATACCCAGAGGCCACCCCACGCCCCTGACACAATGACCGTCGGGTCAACGATCCCCACACCAAATATCGCCTCAACGATCCTCACTGCCCCCCTGCATCTGCGATGCTGTCTTTCCTGTACCAACCTTCCTACTCGTACTGCACACAGCCATATCATATCATTCCCTACCGGAATCCGATTGGCAACAAACCAATTGCAGTTTCGTATCTCATGTCAAGATTCCCAATCCAAAAAAGATACAAAAAGACAACAGACGGTAGACCCCCAGAGGCCACCCCACGCCCCTGATACACGAACCGTCGGGTCAACGACCCCCACACCATAAATGGCCTCAGTCATCCTCACTGCCCCCCTACATCTATAATGCTCTGTATCCTACACAAACCTTCCTACTCGTTCTGCACACTGCCATATCATATAATTCCTTGCCTGGACCCTATTGACTACTAAAAAAATGACGGTTACATATCTTATGTAAAGATTCCCGAGCCAAATAATAAAGACAACAGAAGGTAGATACCCAGAGCCCACCGCACGACCCTGACACACGAGGCGTCGGGTCAACGATACTCACACCGGAAATCGCCTCAACGATACTCACTGTCCTTTACGTCTACAGTGCTCCGTATCCTGTACCAACCATCCCACTCGTACTCCACACTGCCATTTCATATAACTCCCTGCCGATTTCCGATTGGCTACAACAAAATGACAGTTTTATATCTTATGTCAAGATTCCCAAGCCAAACGTACAAAACGACAACAGAGGGAAGATACCCAGAAGCCACCCAACGCCCCTGACACATGAACCGTCGGGTTAACGATCCCCACACCCAAAACCGTCTCGACGATCCTCACTTCCCCCTACATCTACAACGCTGTATATCCTGTACCCACCGTCCCACTCGTACTGCACACTGCCATATCATAGAAATATCTACGGGAATCCGGTTGGCGACAAAAACGATGACAGTTACATATCTTACGTCAAGATTCCCAAGCCGAAGATACGAAAAAGACAACAGAAGGTTGACACCACAAGGCCACCCCACTACCCTGACACCAACCGTCGGGTCATCGATCCCCACACGAAAAATCGCCTCAACGATCATCACTGCCCCCCATAATCTACAATGCCCAATATTGTCCTATACCAACCTTCCCACTCGTACTGCACCCTGCCATATCATACATTTCTTGCCGAAATCCGATCGGCTACAAAAAATACGACAGTTACATATCTTATGTCTAGATTCCCAAGCCAAATATACGAAAAATACATAAGACGGTAAATACCCAGCTGCCACTCCACGCCCCTGACACACGAACCGTCCGGTCAATGATCCCTACACCAAAATTGGCGGCAACGATCCTCACTGCCCCCCCTACATGTACAATGCTCTATATCCTATTCCAACCTCCCCATTCTTACTGTACACTGCCGTATTGTATCACATCCTACTGGAATCCGATTGGCTATAACATTGACAGTTACGTGTCTTGTGTCTAGATTCCTTAGCCAAAGCTGCGAGAAGGCAACAGCGAAAATATACCCAGAGGCCACCCCACGCCCCTGACACGCGAACCGTCCGGTCAATGATCCCCACACCAAAAGTCTGCTCAACGATCCTCACTGCACCCATAGGTCGACACTGCTCTGTATCATGTACCAGCCTTTCCACTCTTACTGTACTATGTACCAACTTTTCCACTCGTACTGCACACTGCCATATCATTTCATTCCCCGACGGAATTCGATTGGCTACAAACAATACGACAGTTACATATCTTATGCCAAGATTCCCAAGCTAAATATACAAAAAATACAACAGACAGTAGATACCCAGAGGCCACCCCACGCCCCAGACACAGGAATCGTCGGGTCTACGATCCCCGCACCAAAGCTCGCCTCAACGATCCTCACAGCCCCCCTAGAGACATGTACAATGCTCTATACCCTATACAAACATTCCCACTCGTTCTGCACACCGCCATATTACATCACATTCTACTGATGTCCGATTGGCTATAACATCGACAGCTACGTGTTTTATGTCAAGACTCCTTAGCCAAATATACAAGAAGACAACAGAGAAAATATACTAAGAGGCCACCCCACGCCCCTGACACACGGACCTCTGGGTCAACGATACCCACACCAGACCTAGACTCAACGATCCTCACTGTCCCCCTACGTCGACAATGCTCTGTATCGTGTACAAACCTTCCAACTCGTACTGCACACTGCCTGCCATATCTTATCATATCATCCTACCGAACTCCGATAAGCTACTACAAAGTTAAAGGAACAGTCTTATGTCAAGATTCCCAAGTCAAAGATACAAACATGACACAGACGGGAGATACCCAGAGGCCAACCTACGAGACTGACACACGAACCGTCGGGTCAACGATACCCAAACCAAACATCGGCTCACCCATCCTCACTGCCCCATTACGTCGACGATGCTCTGTATCTGGTACCAACCTCCCCACTTTGTACGCACACTGCCATATAGTATTATTCCCAACCGGAATCCGATTGTCTAAAATAAAAGGATAGCTACATGTCTTATGTCAAGATTCCGCCCAAGCCATAGATACACAATTAATACAGACGGTAGATACCCAGAGGCCACTCCACACCCCTAAAACACGAACCGTCGGGTCAACGATCCCCAAGCGAAAACTCGGCCCAACGATCCTCACTACCCCCTTACGTCTACAATGCGCTGTATTATTACAAAAATTAAAATAAAGTACACTACAGCTGTGACGTCGAAATTGTTTTGGTATTATGTACTAACCGTCCCACTCGTACTGCACACTGCCATAGTTTATCATAATCTACCGGAATCCGATTGGCTAAACGAAAATCGCCGTTGCATATTTTATGTAATGATTCCCAAACCGAAGATACCATTATTCATAGTAGCTTTGTGTGCACAGCCCGCATCCACGTGTATCTTCAACTCATTATCATTACCCACATCCCTCTGAAACGTAATGCCGCATCCATTCGTAGATTTCCTGTATACCACGACAAGTGGGACTCAAATACAAAAATACAGATCGCCCAACTATCCTTCCGAATACAGGTACCAGGGTGTAATAGTAGGTTTCACCAAGTTAGCATTAACATCGATCATTAGATACTAGACCGCAGATATCACGTACCTGTTCGTGAGTTAGACCGCGTCCAATCATCTGGCAGACCAGTCGGAGAGGGGGGTACTGTTAGTTGTATTCATATTTATCGGTAAAATAATGCGCTTACCCAGATACACCTATAATCAACCAACAACCAAAGTGTCATGCTTTCTGCATGGTTCCGAAGGTCCCACGAATCCGTAGATTGCAACGAACGCATAGCATTAGACCTAACCACCTCTGCTCGGCGGGGGTGATATACATTATTTCGAGAAACCATTGGGTACCCCATGGGCTGACCATGGGCTACCCCATAATCAGGCGATACACATTATTTGGAGAAACCATGGGGTACCCCATGGGCTGACCATGGGCTACCCCATGGGACATAATTTCCCCCTTGGGCTACCCCATTCGACATACATCCCATGATTGACGCCATGATTGACGCTATGGGGTACATCGAGTAACGCATGGGATATGCAATGAGTTACCCCATGCGTACCATGGTGTCCCATGTAGCACTCCATGGGACACCATAGCGTGTTCCATGGCGTAACCCATGGGGTACACTGGCCATGGGGTAGCCCATGGGTCCCATTGGCCATGAGTCGATGTGCCCCCATTTTGGCCCATGGGTGAAACCATGGGCCAATTTTGCCCAGGTCTATCCCGTGGATCCGACGGCACCCCATTAGATACGCCATGGATCTATTGCCCCATCGGACACCCCATGGGCGTTGGTCACCCGATTATGTGGCATGAACTGAGGACTAACCCATGGTCCACACCATTAGGGTGCCCTATGGGCTAATCTCGGGGTACACATGGGATACACCACGTGATACACCATGACCTACCCCATGGTCTTCACCATCTTGTATGCCATGGGCCACACCATGGTGTACCTCGTCGGGTAGCCCATGGTGTACCCCATAGGGTAGCCCATGGGGTAGCCTATAACGTAACCCATGGCATACCTCATGGGGTAGCCCACAGTGTAACCCATGGGGTAGCCCCTGGAGTAACCCAGAGAATACCCGATGCGGTAGCCCATAGAGTAACCCATGGGGTAGCCCATAGAGTAGTCCATGGAGTATCCCATGGTATATCCCTTGGGGTAGCCCATGGGGTAGCCCATGAGATACACCATTCGCTACCCCATGGGGTAGGCCGACCTCGTACGCAATGAGAAACCACACCCCGCGTCTGTGCAGCCGACGTGACCATAATAATGTCCCAGTGCAGATATTCTTGGCGCAACCTGCATCATGTGATAACTGTACGCTCGACAGAATGAAGAGGCACGCGGGCGCTAAGCGCGAGCCTGTATTTTCTTGCTTCCAACAGCAAAACACAACCGTATTCAGATCGCGTCGCATGTGGCTTTATTTTGCTCTACGCAACTTAATATGGTCGAATGCCAATCGTGGGTGGGTGCGCGTATGGGAAATTGTTGTGGCCCCTTGCCCACGCCCACGGCACTAGAGCCAGGCAGAAGGGGGTCTGTGCACACGTTTTGCACCTCTTCTAATAGTTGTTATATGCGAAATGTTCACACTCACACGCGTTCTCAAACAGAATGGCGCACATAATACCTCACGGCGAACACCAGAGGGCGAAGGAAGTTGTTGGTTTTGAATTTTGCTGCAAGGAGTAAAAGAGACAACGTGTACGAAATATGAGTATTATGTGACTGAGGAAGATAGGCCAGTCCCGAAGGTTTTTTATTTCACCATCAACGACAACCAGCGGCATAGAGCAGCAGCGGTAGTCAAAATCTAACCCCGTGAGTTCTCTACACGGGAACCAGACGCGTTCAAGTTTGAACTTATCACACCCGTTTGGGTGCGAGTAATATTTAATACCCTGCAGGTAATTAAACTCAGGTGCACCGGTTTCCTCATGTCCTTGCTTCGATACCGATAGTCCACCTCCACTTCAGGCTCAAGTCAAAGCCACTGCAGCGTCGCACCCCAGGTGGTACCGACTCGCTGCCTCCGAACTCTCCCCCCTCCTACACGTGCTTCAACAGGCTCTACACCTTCGACCCACACGCGGTCAACCATATAATTTGACAATTTCGATATACTTCCGTGGAAGCTCCGAACAACTTCCGTCGAAGTGGAATTTGTTCATTTATTTCCACCAAAAGCAGCGATTTCCACGAACGTCCGCCGACTTCCACTAACTTCCATCAACGTCCACTAACTTCTATCGATTACCACCACCTTCCAACAACTTTCACCAACTCCCACTAACTTTCACAACTTCCATCGATTCCCACCAACTTCAACTGACTTTCACCAACTTCCACCATTCGCATCCATTTGCTTCCACCAACTTCCACCGTTTACTTTCTACTTCCAACAACCCCCATCAACTTCCACCAATTTCCAAAATCTTTCACAAGCTTCCACTAAATGTATCTTATTTTCACCAAATGTATCCTACTTCCATCAACTTCAACCAAATATATTCTACTTCCACCAGCTTCCACCAACTTCCACCCATTTCCACCAACCTTCGTCACTATATGCCAACTTACACTAACTTCCACGAACTACCACCAACTTCCATCTACTTCCATCGACTTCCACTATCTTCCATCGATTTCCACCAACTTCCACCGACTTCCACCAGTTTCCATCAACTTTCACCAACTTCCACCAAATTCCAACAACTTCCACCGACTTATTCCAGCAGTTTCGACCAACTTCAACTCCCGCCAAAATAATGCGTCTTCCACCAGCTTCCACAAACTTCTATCTACTTCCACCAACTTCCATCAACGTACACCAGCTTACACGCACTTCCGCAACATACCACCAACTTCCATCTTCTTCCATCAATTTCAACCAGCTTCCATCGATTTCCACCAAATTCGACCGATTGCCACCCATTTCCATCAACTTCCACCAACTTCCATCGATTTGCACCAGCTTCCACCGGTTTCCACCAACTTTGATCATCCGCATTCAATTACAGCCACCAACTTCCACAGACTCCCGTCTACTTCCACCAACCTCCATCAACTTCCACCAACTTTCACAAACTCCCACCAACTTCCACAAACTTCCACCAACCTCCACCAAGTGTATCCTACTTCCAGCAACTTTCACCAAATGTATTGAAACGGATCCAGGCTACCTGGCTTGAGGTCTTTAGGTCATTGTTATGAGTCAACACATGCATGGTTCTCTAGTAA